>JBBBDQ010000293.1:9212500-9300000 GCA_037127315.1 Ascarosepion bandense | reverse complement strand
CACTGATGCGCAGGGGACTACATAAGAGAGTAAAAGTTTAGGAGGGGGAGAGTGAAGACAAAGACAAACCAGTTACAGGGGGTTTCAGAGAAAGGAAAAGAGAAGGATGGGAATACAGGTGTGAAGGCAGTTGCGAAGATAGAGAGAAAGGAAAAGAACAAGATATTCAGGATGATGTAGAAAGGACTGGAGTCGAGTGGATAAGAGATGGGAATTCACATTGCATTTAAATTCCTGGAGATTGTAGCTGTCAGGAAAGCAAGTATACGGAATGTAGTTCCACAGGCAGGAATTGCGAGGAAAGAAGTTGATGGAGTAGAATTGTCGCCTGCATTTGGTTGATTTAACTGAACTGGTTAAGAGGCTCATCCCTTGTTCCCTGTTTAGGATGTGGTTTCCGGCTTTCTCTTTTCCAATCTTTTCACTATTATGTAGCCCCCTGCATATCAGTGGCGTTACCGCCTTGCTCGGGGTGATATGATTAAAAAAAATGGGTGTGACCTTGTTACTCGTCTGGTTGCACTAGTACATTCTTGTGATAGGAGCACTAATGACTTAAGTTCGTCTGTAGAAGAGACAGAGGGAAGTCACGTCCCGTCGGTGAGAAAGTGGCTGGAGTCGAGCTGCCAAGTCGGGATCTATCACATTACAGATTCTGCTTTGAAGCCTGTCGAGAACACTGAGATGAACAGAAGGGGTGCCTGACCAAATATGACAACAGCTTTCTATGCACGGTTGGATGGTTGATTTTGATTATCTGCATCTATGCACGGACGGATTTCAAGCAAAATCTAGTCACTGGCAGATCGAGTAGATATGCGAACAAAAATTTCAATTGTCACACAGGGTACAGCAAAAATTAATCAAAAATGTCGCTTTTTGCGATCATTTATTTCTCCTAAACGCGTAGTTGTGTTCTAACAAAAAACGAGTCCTCTTTGTTAACTTCTACCTTATCATATGCCATAATAATTTCACGCTTTCTACAAGGGGCCAGAGGCAGCGGAATCGTCCGACGTTCTCCGTGTGCCTCTCTCGTCTGTCTTCCAATCTCAGCTGCTGCCCGACTTCTTCTAATCTGTCTCTTACATAAGTGAGTTTTGTTAATACTACGTCATCAAAGAACATTGTTTACAAAACATTTCGAGGTCCACATCATCCGACCTCGACCACGCCGGCCATTAAAATACAAAATATAAAAGCATTCAATCAATGCAATAACAACCGTTTTAATATAACACTTCCGCATTCACATTTCTTGACCTATATATATATATATATATATATATATATATATATATGGCCTGATGATTGCATTTAGCATGGGACAGACTGTCGCCTCTGAGTGTTGGCTTTAATGTCCACTTATATTTATAAAGCCTTCATTTAATTCAAAGTACGTATATATGCTCACATGTACATTCGCGCAATAATATATTAAGTAAAGTATCCTCGAAAATAGGTAGCGTATCTAAAGTGTAATGGTTAGCTTGTCTGATTGACTATTACTACGATCCTCACTTAGAATCCTATTCAAAGCTGATAATAAAAACCCCACAAGAGTTGACAGATCTAACAATCAACGAACTTCACCTAACCTCATACCGACTAAAAATGCTTTTAATCTAAACTTATTTATAAATGAAATTTTGTCTCTGTGTGCGTCTGTGTGTATGTGTGTGTGTGTCCGTTACCTATAGATTCCGAAACAGCTGAACCGATTTTCAGTTGTACAGTTGTACTATAAGCGTCTGCGAGTGTTCTTAGCTGGGTTCTGTGTCAAGGTAATCCCGATAAATATCTAAAATCGATAATCAAATAAATCGAGTTATAGAAGGAGTGGTCCGATTATAATCAAATTTGATACACTCATAGACAAAGACATAAGAAATGATATTCAGAAGTTTCAAGGTTGCAGTTCTTACAATAGTGCAGAAAATTTGATATCGATACCAGGAAATCAAAATTTGACATACATCCATTCATTTTTCTTTCAGTCTACGGTTTCGCTTTAACTGGAAACAACTATTGCTTTTTAGTCTTTCATGCCAACATCCAAAGAGTCTGAGCTTCAGAACAATGGATTGGTTTTAAAGCTTTCATTACACCCGAGCAACGCCGGGATATACTGCTAGTAATATATAAAACGTAAGCTCGTCTGGCAATATTCTTTGCTAGTATCAATAGTTCCTTGGAAGAAGCTCTATTTTTGCAACTCTGTATCCGACTAAGTCAAGCTTCTTAATTCAAAGAAACCTAATAGACTATCCATAAAGCTGAGTATTTCGTATTGGTACCAGTATTAGAACCTAGATTATCAGTTATCAGATATTGATGTGGAAATTACAAAAGCCCCGTTCATTTGGTAGAATGTCGCAACATAATCTTCTCACCAGAATTTTTCTTCACTTGACGAACTGTTATAAACCAAATAAATATCAGTGATGGAAAATTTAAAGCCTTTCTTCCCATTAATTTCTCAATTTATATAGCTTCTCTTTATGGTGAGGCTTAGCCAATTAAATTTCTACTTACATCTTGGTACCTGCTTGTTTAGTAAATAAAATATAGGTTTTAGCAGATACAGAAGGGAAACCCCATGAAGTCATTTCATTAGTAATTGAAAGCAAGAATAAAGAACTAGACATAAATTTTAAAACGACAGGATGTGTGGTTGTCAGTCCAAGACGCCAACTACCAACTGGTGACACCAAAATCAGGCGAGTACAACAATTTAAATATCTCGGAAGTGTTTTAACAAAGGAAGGAAAATATGACATTAAAGATACATTTCAATAGTAAAAGTCACCTTTCAAAATTTAAACAAATCATTACGAAACAAAAAAATCTTGCCAGAAGCAATGAAAAGAGTACTCAACTATTATGTAATATCACTCTTTCTATATGGCAGTGCATGCTGGACAATTTCTCAGTGTGGTTCTACAGAAGAATACTGGGAATACCATGGATTGAGCAGAACAACAAAGAAGATTTTTGGAAAATGTAAACAAAAATGAATTTACAATATTTACATTATTCGGACTATTGTCCTCATCTTTCTTGCTATTTGTACGACGTTTCGTTCGTTGTACGCTCTGGCTTTCTTCGGGTGATAGGAATTTCAAACCGAACCCTTTCTCACACAATGACTGGGATATATGCATTCCATTCCTTGCCTAATGCTTTTTCTGGAAGTCATGAGTTATCTCCCTCTAACCCTAAAAGTTACCTGTTCACCACAGCTGTAATATTAAACTCACAACTCTTTGGGCCAAGTCACAGGAACCAACCAACGTCTACATCCATTGTGCAATGTACAAATAGCAAGAAAGATGAGGACAATAGTCCGAATAATGGAAATACTATAAATACTACCGCATCTCAGAAATATAGACAAAAATGAATTTATACTTAGAATAAGAGACAGTTGAAACTTTTTTGGCACATAATGAGAAAAGACGTTTTGGGTGATTTGATACTTGCAGGAATCGTGAATACAAAAGGGACAGAGGGAAGTAGCGAAGAAATTACCTAACGAGTTTGTGTACATATTTATATTAACAGGGATTAGGAGAGATAGCAAAGAGATAAAACTTACAAAAAAGAGAATGCTGTGGAGAGCAATGATCATTTTGAAGAGACACGGCACATAGAAGAAGAAGTGCTTTTCTTTTTATTTTTTCTTCAAACTATGGTTACAGTTTTTCTGCTTCGGGGTCTTCTAATCATAAAATTCTCATCAAATTTTCACGCCAATCTTCTCACAGTCCTAATTTCCCAATGTAATTAACATTAAATTATTATTTGTGGCGTGTTAGTTTGTTTGCAGCCGGGGGTCCGTGCTGAAGATTTGTCAAACAGTGGAGATGGAGAGTGGGCATTCGAGTTTTTTTTTTTTTTTTTTTTAATCAATTAGATATTGCCTTTGCTTCCTTGGAACTCCTTCCACTAATAATCATTTATTTTTCGTTTTTACTCGGACCCTATTTTTTCTGATGCTCTCCTCTACAAACAATAATATCATCTTCATCAATAAATTTCCTTTTTTTATTTGACATCCAGGTTCTTTCTCCTTTCTTTTTTTCTTCTTCTTATCTTAAGGAATGTTCTCCAATTTAACACTCTTCAATCAGTTAGCCTTTTGCTATGTGTCTCTCTTTTTTTCTCTTGTTTTCTTTTATCATTTCTTTTTATTTCTGTTTCGTTTTTTATTATTTATTTTCTTAATCTTTCTTTTTCCTTCTTTTTTCTTCTTTCTTTCTATCATCATATATTCTTTATCTCTTTTTTCCTTTGTTTTCTCCTTTTTTTCATTATTTCATGATCTTATTTTTATTTCTTCAAATATTAAATCTTTTTCATTCGTTAGCTTTTTCTACTTTTTCTCTTCTTCCTAATAGCGCTTTTTGTGCATATCTTTATCTCTGGGGATTTTTCTCCTTCTTTCCTAATATCTTTACAATATATTTTTGCCATTTCTTATCTTTTTGTTCTATTTTATTCCGATACTTTTTCAATTTCTTTTCCTTTTTAAATCTTTTTCAATTTCTTTTTCTTCCTTTAACCTTTTTTTGCAATTTTTTTCTTCCTTTAACTCTTTTTAAAATTTCTTTTTTCTTTATTTAACTCTTTTTTTAAATTCTTTTCCTTCGTTTAATTCTTTTCAATTTATTTTTCCTTCCTTTAACTTTTTTTAATTTCTTTTTCTTCTTTTAACTTTTTTCAATTTATTTTTCCTTCCTTTATCTCTTTTTGCAATTTTTTTCCTTCCTTTAACTCTTTTTGCATTTTTTCCTTCCTTTAACTCTTTTTGCATTTTTTTCCTTCCTTTAACTCTTTTTGCATTTTTTTCTTTCTTTAACTCTTTTTGCAATTTCTTTTTCCTTCCTTTAACTCTTTTCAATTTCTTTTTCTTCCCTTAACTCTTTTTCAATTTCTTCTTCTTTCCTTTAACTCTTTTTTTGTTTCTTTTCCTTCCTTTAACTCTTTTCAATTTCTTTTCCTTCCCTTAACTTTTTCAATTTCTTTTTCTTTCCTTTAACGCTTTTTTATTTCTTTTCCTTCCTTTAACTCTTTTCAATTTCTCTTTCTTCGCTTAACTCTTTTTAATTTCTTTTTCCTTCCTATAACTCTTTTGCAATTTTTCCTTCCTTTAAATATTTCTTCAATCTGTTTTCCTTCCTTTATCTCGTTCTACAATTTATTTTTCCTTCCTTTATCTCTTTTTGCAAATCTTTTTCTTCTTTTAATACTTTTTTTAATTTATTTTCATTCCTTTAACTCTTTTTTCTATTTCTTTTCTTTCCCTTAACTTTTCTTTCTTATCTTATCAGCCTTTCTTTCTCCTTCTTACTCTCTTTTTCATTCCTCTTTTTCCATCCACTTTACTTTTGTTTCCCTCTCAAGCATTTTAATTTTTTTTTCACCATTTTCTCCTCTCTTTATTTTTGTTCATGGCCCTCCTCACGCCACATCCGCTCCAACCAGCAGTAATATCAAACTTTTAATTGAAGAACCAAATTAATTTCTGTATAAGTTTTCTACAGCTCACTGCCGTGTCATAATCTGAAATACAACCCAGCTCACTAAATTATTAGATGAATTAATTGATTAATCAAACAATCAGGTAATTCCACCGACTCCTGCATCAACGTGGCTTCGTCTTATTAAAACGAAGATGAATGCGCGACTCCAGCGGTACAAATTGGGCGGCCCAGTGTGCGTGTAGCAACGGCAACCCGGGCACGCCAATATTCACCATTTTCTAATTTCTTTATTAGAGTTTCACGAAAACGTCAGTTTAAAGATTAGTGAGCCTCAGTTTAAACTGGAGACGCTTAATCCTATCTTCTAATCACATTTCACCTAACAGGCGTGGGCAGAATGGTGTCGTACGACACTGGACATCGATATCTAAGAAACACGCTTATACTAAAAATACGCAAACTTGATAACTAAATTCGAATTCATATATATTCATTAATATTCCAAATAGTATATTATACCGTGTTTGACTTGACGCCCTGTTTCTCAAACAGTGCATGATCTATATATATATATAAAAATGGATGTGTCTGTTTGTCTGTCTGTATGCGTGTGTGTTTGTGTGTGTCCATTCTAACGAACCATACTCTGCCAAAATCCTTGGTTCGATTTCAACCAAAACTAGATCACTTGTCGATGATGATATGATCCTTTGTTGTACGAAAAAAAAATTTCGAATCGATTTACAGGTTACGTCAGAAATCACTGAAACGTTTAGAGTTTACGAACTTTTCTCCTCCGAGAAGCCTTATGCGAATTCAACCAACATGTAGATCAAAGTCTACACCTTTAATGCACACAAAAACGTTTTGAATCGATCTACAGACTTTCGTTAAAAATCAACGACAAACATAATTTTGGGTGGTCTTTTGCACATTTTTATGACCTTCACCCAAACTCAACCAAAATGGAGTCACTAGTAGATCAAGGTCTGAAGTCTTGATATGCAAAGAAAAATTTAAATTGGCACACAGGGTGCAGCAAAAATTAATGAAAAACTTTGCTTTTTGCGATCGTTTAATTCTCCGAAACGCTTAGTTTTATTTCAACAAAACTCGGGTCTTTTTTGTAGCTACTACCTTATCATGTGCTATATCAATTTCACGTTTTCTACAACACCTTCGACGTTGCAGGGACAACGCATCCACTTTTGCGTCACAACTTCATCGCATCATACTTCCGTAACGCCTGCCTCCGTTCTTCTATTTGTACATATATTATTCCTGTTTATTGGCAAAATTGACCAAATATGAATCCCGTTCTACACATACAACAAAAACCAATACTTACTTTGCACTTTTCTTTTAACTTACGCGTTACGACAACCTCATACTGGAGCTTTTTGAATAAGCATTTGACCTTATCATTTCATCATAACCACTAAAAACCCGAGCAACGCCGGGCTATGCAGCTAGTAAAAAAGAAGATAGAATTAAAAAATTAATTCCTTAGAGTTTTTTTTTTTTTTATCATTTTATCCCAAGCAAAGCAATAAAGACACTAAGAAGCAAGAGGTTACTGAGTGTGAGAGACCATAAGAAAAATAATTTTAAGGAAAGAGAACAACAATTTTATTTAATTTTTTGAAGATCAAAGTTAACTGAGATGCAACAAGCTGGAAGGGATTTTCACACGTAAAAAAGTTGTATTATAGTCATTAAAATAGACATTTTAAAGCAATGATCAACGAGAAGAAAAGTAAAGGAATTTTTTATGTAGTTATAATTTGATAATTTGCATAAGTGGGTTAATAAGTTTGACTCTGCGATAAAGAACATCTAATATATAACTGCCTGTGTGCTGTGGCGTATCCTAAAGGTAGCTTCGAAGTTCTGAGTAACAAAGACAATGCACATTGTCAAAATGGCTTGCCTTCTGTAAACAAGAGTGACTTGTAATTCAGAATGTAATTTTTCTGTGATATATATATATATATATATATATATATATATATATATACACACACAAAGACAGAAAATCTAAACCAGAGCCAACAACCGACCACGGTTTCGCCTAACGGCTCGTCAGGGAAGCTGGAGTTTGTTCTCGGTGGGTTATACAAGACGAATTAAATTATAGCTTGATTAATACTAGTTTTGGTAGAGTTAGGTCTCTTACTATTGGTATTGTTGTTGCTATAGTTAATATTATATATATATATACATGAAATGATTTGTTTGAACATTATTTTTGATCGATACTCATATTTAAGTAGATATTCTGTTTTTAATTAAACAGTATTATATATTTATATCTACCGGCCTGATTATTTACAATAAATTTTTTTGCAAAAATGTGCGTTATTCGGCAGGATTCGAACCGGCGACCCCTATCCACATAGGGTAAGCTACCATGGGATCTGGCACGTCTTAGACCTCTCGACCACGAATGAACTTCAATCTAAAAGGGGTTTTTAATCAAGCCTATATAACACAATTTTTGATTCATCGCAATAACCATATCTGCTCTGAAATGTATCGTAATATCAACAAATGTAAACATGTTACGGAAATTAACGAAGATTAACGAAACTTGGTTATTAACAACCGACAATTTGAAATGATTTGTTTGAACATTATTTTTTATCGATACTCATATTTAAGTATATATTCTGTTTTTAATTAAACATTTTCGTAATAAAAATGTATCGTAAATAATCAGGCCGGTAGATATAAATATATAATAATGTTTAATTAAAAATAGAACATCTGCTTAAATATGACTATCGGTCAAAAATAATGTTCAAACAAATCATTTCAAATTGTCGGTTCTTTATAACCAAGTTATAACAGAGGGTGAAAAAGTAAGGGCAAGAGAAAGATGTGAACACAGGAGTGAAGACAGTTACGAAAGTAGAGAGAAAGGAAAAGAAAAAGACACACTGGGTGATGTAGAAAGGGATGGAGTTAAGAGGATAAAAATGGGAATTGACTTTGCATTTAAATTCTTGGAGGTTGTAGCCGTCAGGAAAGCAAGTATATGGAAGGAAGTTCCACAGGCGGGGAGCGCGAGAAAAGATGCTGATGTAGTAGAATTGTCGCCTGTATTTGGTTGATCTAACTGTAAAAGGGTGGGACATTGATGCCAGTCTGGTTGCCCGAGTAAATTCTTGTGGAGCACCAGTGGGGCACCAGTGATCTAAGTTCGTCAGGGCAGAAGTCATGAAAATATTTATAGAAGAGACAGAGGGAAGACACATCCCGCCGATGAGAAAGTGGCTGGAATCGAGCTTCCAAGTCGGGACCGATCACATTACAGATTCTCCTTTGAAGCCTGTCGAGAACACTAAGACGAACAGCAGGAAAGCTATTAAAGGGAAACATGTTAGATTAAAGAAAATTTTTTCCTACCTGTTCTTTACTATTCTATTCATTTTGTCCATATATTCAAATCACCCATGCATCACTATATTCAAATAATCTGCGTGGTTTTAAACAAAACTGTTACACACTCAGATACCGAAATTGATGCGAAAGCCCAAATATAATGATTTTCTAAGCGTTGGTTAGATGTGACACAAGGCCGAAACCATGAGGCACCCAGTGAAGAACGAACTCACCACTCAATCCTAATTGATATAGCGAGACAGGCTTGTTAACCATTACACCACATCGAGGTGCCCAAACAATGGATAGATAGACAAGAACAAACTAAAATAATAAATATAGAGAGTGATAAAGATAGATAGATAGATAGATAGATAGATAGATAGATAGATAGATAGATAGATAGATGTGCTGATATACAGAGAACGACGAAAATAGATAGATAGATAGTGGGCAGGAAAGTTTCCTCTATCGTAGATAGATAGATATACAGAGAACGACGAAGATAGATAGATAGATAGATAGATAGATAGATAGATAGATAGATAGATAGATAGTGATAGATGTGCTGATATACAGAGAACGACGAAGATAGATAGATAGATAGATAGATAGATAGATAGATAGATAGATAGATGTGCGGATATACAGAGAACGACGAAGATAGATAGATAGATAATGGGCAGGAAAGTTTCCTCTATCGTAGATAGATAGATATACAGAGAACGACGAAGATAGATAGATAGATAGATAGATAGATAGATAGATAGATAGATAGATAGATAGATAGATAGATAGATGTGCTGATATACAGAGAACGACGAAGATAGATAGATAGATAGTTAGATATATATATATATATATATATATAGATAGATAGATAGATAGATAGATAGATAGATAGATAGATAGATAGATAGATAAACGTCATATTTCATAGAATTCCTATTTACCTTTCAATGGACACCTTAAATTACATACTTTCAACATCTGATCCATCCCCCCAGTAGATAGGTAAACCTAGAAAGGTTGCTAAAACATCCAAAAGAAATGACTCGTGTCAAAATGCTGTGAATGAACGAAAAAAAACATTCTCCATATTTAAAGGTATTTTATGAATATTTTATATTACTACGGCTTGAATAGTTTTTCCTTCTTTTGCCTTCGTATAGCAGAGGCGTGGGTACGTGTAACTTTTCTATGCATAATTCCAGGCATGTACACCCAACCTCCTAAAGACTTCTACTTAGACTCTTCTTTAAGACAGGACTGCTGTAAAAGCTCGAGATCTCATTTGAGTCGTTATCTCGTAAAGAAAACTATAACGATTGTTCAGTTAAATGTTCAACTTCTTTTTTTTTTCTGTCGTATCTTTTAGATAAATTTTTAACCTAAAAAAAATAAATAAATAAGAATTAACCGAAAATGTACTGAGTATTTATTCAAGCCTGGGGTGACTCACGAAAAGAGAGTTTTCTTTTTTCTTTATTTTTTTTTTTTCTAAAAAAAAGAAAAATTAGAATAAAATTTTCAATCTCGGTTCATCTTCATTGCAAAACGTTAACACTAACTATCTTCATTTCGTGTCACTTAAAGGTTATTACTGATGTTTCTGAAGTAGCAGAAATAAAAGCAAATAAAAGTGTTCAAAGGTATCATGAATTCAACAAATTTTAGATTCATGTATTAATATATTACTAGCGAAAAACCTTTCTTGCAAACGTTTTTACTAATAAATTTGTTAATAATTAAAGGTTATTTTAAATAAATTGTAATTTATCTACTTAAATACGAGTATCGATCAAAATAATGTTCAAACAAATAATTTCAAATTGTCGGTTGTTTATAACCAGTTTCGTTAATCTTCGTTAATTTCCGTAACATGTTTACATTTGTTGACATTACGATACATTTTTAAGCAGAGATGGTTATTACGATGAATTCGAAAATAGTTTTATAGGTTTAATTTGACTTCGTTTAATTTGATCGCCATTCGTGGTCGAGAGGTTTAAAACGCACCAGATCACATTGTGGCTTTCCCTATGTGTGTAGCCTTCGCAGGTTCGTAATCCTGCCAAATGCCACACATTTTCGTAAGAAAATTTGTCGTAAATAATCACGCCAGTAGAAATAAATATATACTGCTGCTTGACTATAAACAGAATATCTACTTAAATATGGGTATCAATAAAAAATAATGTTCAAACAAATCAATTCAAATTGTCGGTTGTTTATAATACGATTTGAAATTGCCAACATTTTTTCCATTTCACTTAAACAAACGTTAAACATTTTTGTATTTTCTTCTTAGGGTGGTAGCACCTGTTAGGGCCCCAGGTATGGGCAAATAGCTAACCCCCCCCCCCCCCGCCAAACTTGGGTCAAAACACTAAAAAAGTATATAAATACATTTTCATAGTAAAAATGCCAGTAGTACATTTTTTTGAAAATAAAAATTACTTGCAAGTTTTTGTAAATGAAATTAGTAATTCTCCAAGTAATTAAATGTCAGCATATGTGCGTTGTGGTACAGTGGATATCGGCTCGGAACGAGACACTGGGGAGCCGAGTTCGAATTCCAGTTGAATCCATTGTATTCACTTACGCGCAAATACCCTTGGGAAAGGTATTAATCCGTCTCTTCCTTCCAGTTATGGGTTAAACAGCAGGACAGATTGGGTTCTATAGCCTTGGTCGGCAACCAGTCTACCGCAGAAAGCAATGGCAACCTACTGCGGGATAATCTCCTGCCCAGTCAGTCATGTCTCGAAAGTGTATGGCACTTTAACTGACTGAATGAGTCCAATTATGGGTGTTGAAATGCCTCTAATCAAACAGATTCAGACCCTCTTCTTTTTTCTTTCTTTCTTTGACTCAATGAGACCAAGTAGCGTCTAAAATATCCTACTTCACTGTTTTCACGTGGTCAGAACTGAGCAGCCCATTATTATTAGGTATCGGCAGCAACGGTTGTGCGAGCTAAGGAACTAACTAATGTAAGAAGGGAGGGACTATCAGAATTATAATAGACATTATATACTGAATTTATACTGAAATCCAAGATCTTAGTTTTCCTGTTGACAAAAAATTGATGTTTTTGATTGGCTACTATCCATTCAAAAAACTTTTAAGAGGTACCACGAAAAATGCTTCCTTACCATCGTCGCCATCAATACGATCACTAGGTGTCGTCGTAAGCTCACTGAGCAGTTATCTTTATATATCTGCAGTGGTATTTACTCATACGTAACGACAAGTAGACCGAGCAGTGCTCATCCCTATCCAAATACAACCACAATCAGTGTACACTAACTTAAAGGCTTGACTTGATCACAGGACAGGTAGCTGTTGGTTCCATCGGGAGAGCCCTCAGTTCTGGTCATTGACTTCAGTCTAAGAAGCACTCCGCTCAGCGATGCCGTCGTCACCCTACTGGCTCCATGGGTAGTTAGGTATTAGTTGTTCAGAAAAAAATACAAAAAACATATATGATTTGAAATATATTTCCAATGCAGCCCGATCATTATTACGTGGGACAATGGCACAATATATGTTTGGATACTTTTTAATCACATTCCTGTATTTTATAAGACTAGAACTGTTACACACACACACACACACACACACACACACACACACACACTCTCTCTCTCTCTCTCTCTCTCTCTCTCTCTCTCTCTCTCTCTCTCTCTCTCTCTCTCTCTCTCTCTCTCTCTCTCTCTCTCTCTCTCTCTCTCTCTCTCTCTCTCTCACTAAAATATTAAACATAAATCAATAGAAAAAAACACCAAGGCAACAATTAATTAGTTTAATAACATTAACAATAACGAAGACCGTTCTTTCACGTCATTCGATATAAAACAATTTTACCTATCTTTCAGAAAGAACATATTAAATAAACCTAGCAAAATAATATATAGCTATCTCCAATGAAGATAAAGATATATTATACTACAATAAACGAAATATATACAAAAGGGGCTAAAATTATCATTTTGCCTTAACAAAATGTAGCTATGATGGTGTTAAGTATTCGAGCTTGTAGTCATATACTTAATCAATAAATTATCAAATATAATTAATAAAAAATAAATAGGTCTGTAGTTAGACGACGGACTATTTATACTAAGAAACTGTAACAGTAGACCTACAGACAAAATAAAAAAAGTAAAAAGAAAAACGTTCAAAATCTTAGATTCGCAATCGCTAAAAAATCCAATTAAAAAATAGTAAATTTCCTTGATATAAACTTCTACCTAAACAATGAAATATACAAACCCTACAAAAAATACTAATAATAATAATGGATTTGACGATAAACCGCATCCGGCAGCAATGCTTCTAATTGGATTGTTTTGAGAAGCACTGAAACACCTCTTCATTGCTGTTGTTTTACCCTGACTCGGGGTGGTAGCATCTGTTAGGGTCCCAGCAAATAGGCAATTAGTTAACACCAAAACTCTGGTCAAAACATTATGAAAGTATAAAAAAATTATAATAATAATTTCGGCAATACATGTTTGGAGAAGAAAATATTACCAGCAATGTATTTATGAAGAAAAATATTACCAACAATACATTTTTGAAGAAAAAATTATTATCAGTAATATATTTTTGAAGAAAATAATTATATACTATTACTGGTATGTAATTTTTTATATTTTTATAACTCTCGACAAAACTCTCTTTAAAAAGTTACATCAATGAGACCTGATCTACAAACTGATTTCTTAAAAAGAATACACATCCTATTCATACGAATCTACACTATTTACATTATTCGGATTATTGTCCTCAGCTTTGTTGCCATTTGTACGGCGTTTCGGTCGTTGTACATTGCGACTTTCTTCAGATGCTAGGAATTTCAATCTGAACCCCTTATTACGATCACTAAAGTATAACATTCTCATTTCTTGTGCGAAGCTTTTTTGGTAGTCATGAGTTATCTCCCTCTAACCGGCCTCTCTAATTTACTTGATCACCACTGCTGTATCCTGGCATTGAACTCACAACTATCTGGGTCAAGACACTAGAACTAAACAGCGTCTATATCCACTGGGTCATGTGTCTTTAACGACAACATCTGAATTTCTAGGACTTATAAACTTAATGTTCAGTAACCATCATTAATGTCAAATTTTTATGAGTTCTGATAAAAAATACGAAAGGAAAACCATTAACAACAAAAATTGCAATATAAACACTGATCAAAATATTTAAAAAAAACCATTAACATAAAAAAATAGAGAAAACCTTTAACATCAAAAATCGTAATATGAACTCTGGTCAAAATATTAGAGAAAACCATTAACATCAAAAAATACTAGAGAAAACCATTCACATCAAAAATTGCAATATGAACTCTGGAAAAATGGTTACTGGATATGAGGTGTTGAAGATGAGGACAATAGTCCGAATAATTTAAATAGTGTAAATACTACCTCATCTCAGAAATATAGACAAATACTCATAATAATCTATTGCAAGAATCTTACCGGCATTAAATGACCCATTAAGATTGATATACCGTAAAACAAAACGAACTAAGCCAAATAATAATCTAGTATATATTAACAAAATTTTTAATCACCCACTATCACATTCAAAGAAATGCCCATATCTATAAAAAAAAACAAAAAAAACAGACATTGAACAAATTATAGAAACTTAAAAATATTCAAGAAAAATTAAAAAAAATAAGATGCGAATCAGCCCAAACAAACTATAATATAAAAAAACAAAATCAACAAACAAAATCAAGAGAAAATGCAACAAAATTTGGTTTCCCCCTTCCTACGATGATATAACAAAAACAAAAATAGGCAAATATTTTTCAAACTAATTAACAAATACTTCCCTTAAACAGCAAAATATAAAAGAATTAGCAATAAAAATAATATCATTTACAGATGCATGGATAAAATAGAGAAAATATTAAGCACAATAAAAAAATATTCAAAATAAATTATAATCAAGTGTACGGGGCGATTACTTGAGAGTTGTCAACGAAACTCTAAAGTCGGAATGCTGAAGTTAACATCAATCAGCTTAGTGATAAAGCTTATAATTGTATCAATCATATATATATACATATATTAGATATATATATATATATATATATATATATAAATATATATATATTTACACACACACACACACACACACACACACACACACACACACACACATATATATATATATATATATATATATATGTATATATATTCTACACCAAGAAAACGACAATAGCAAACTACAAATCCTCGAGGCAATATCCATTAAAAATTTTAAGCCATCAATTAATAGAATCAGCTATGAATACTGTAGTAATGTTCTAAAATGTTAATAAAAAGAATAGTTTTTCATGTTTTAACACGTACATGACCATGACCTTACAACATAAAAAGTTCCATTGTGGATAATTTTCACGTTCTAATAAACACAAAGTAATGTGTCAACCATTATATTTGAAGCAAGAAGAAAATGCTAGAGAAAACCATTAACATCAAAAATTGCAATATGAACTCTAGTCAAAATATTAGAGAAAACCATTAACATAAAATATACTAGAGAAAACCATGTGGATGAGGGTCGCAAGTTCGAGTCCTGCCGAATGACTCAAATTTTCGTAACAAAAATTTATCATAAATAATCAGGCCGGTAGAAATAAACATAAAATACTCTTTGATTATATACAGAATATTTACTTAAATACGAGTATCGATCAGAAATCATGTTAAAACAAATCATTTCATATATATATATATATATATATATATATATATATAAACTTATTTATAAATGGAACTTTGTCTGTGTGTGTGTCTGTGTGTGTCCGTTACCTATAGTCTCTGAATCGGCTGAACCGATTTTCTTAAAAGTTTACACAGTTGTACTATAAGCGTCTGCGAGTGTTCTTAGCTAGCTTTTGTATCAAGGTACCCCCGATAAATATCGAAAATCGATAATCGAAAAAATCGGGTTATAGAAGGAGTGGTTCGATTTTAATCAAATTTGATACACTCATAGACAAAGAGATGAGAAGCGATATTCAGAAGTTTCAAGGTTGCAGTTCTTACAATAGTGCAGAAAATCGATAATATATATATAAAAGGCAAGATGTTTGTGTGCGTGTCTGTTTATCTGCCTGTATGTCTGTATTTTTTTCGATACTTTTATTTTAGTTTTTGCTTTGGGTTTGGCTCTAAGTAGGTATAATTGTAGTTCTTTGTCTCAGCCATGGTACCATTTACTCAGAGGAATTATTTAGCCTTCAAAATTCAGTTTACGACGAAAACACTTATTTGATATGGATACCAGAAAATTAAAATTTGACTTACATCCATTCATTTTTCTTTCAGTCTACGGTTTCGCTTTAACTGGAAACAACAATTGCTTTTTAGTCTTTCGTACCAGCGTCCAAACAGTCTGAGCTGCATGACCATGGATTAGTTTTAAAGCTTTCATTACACCCGAGCAACGCCGGTCTATACTGCTAGTATATATATATATATATTGGGTACAGTGGGGAAATTGTCGTCATTTTCTATTTCTAATTTCGCGGACATGCGTAGTTTGTTTTTTTTATTTTGTAGACTGCACAATATCAGAGGAGAGTCTCTGTAATAAAAAGAGCACCATGATGCTATTCACTACGCCAGAAATTCATAAACGGTATACTGTACTGAATGAAGCTCTAATTTCATGTCACTTTAGGAACAGTGTAAAAGATTCGAAAAAAGATCGATAAGTTTAAGGGTGATAACGAAAGTACGGCAGCTCAAAAAATCACTCTAATCATTCTAATAAGAAAAGAACTCCCGAATTCAGTGGTGAGAGCTTCAGACTCAACACAGAGACCTATATCAATTGCCTTGAGGAGATAGTGCTGCCTTTGGTCAAGAGAGTGACTGCTGGAAAACCTTGTGTCTGGCAACAGGACGCTGCACCATGCAACGCAAGCAGCAGAACCCAGTCATGGCTATCAGAGTATTTCTGCGATCACATCTCGCCTTACATCTGGGTACCTAACTCCTCATACTACAACAATGTGAATTATTGCGTGTTAGGCAAAAACATTTCTTGTAACACCAAAGATGAAGTGAAGGCAAGGCTTCTGTCATCATTCACCAACTTAAACAAGGAGACCGTCCATAAGAGATGCAGGAGATGATAAAGTCGTTTGAAGGAGACTGGGGTTGAAACTAACGGCGATTTTATTTACTCGTTAATATTTTATTTGTAATTTTCGTAATATATCTCTCAAAATGTGATGTCAATGTTATTTTTATTTTTGAGTAATTTAAACGACGATCTATCGTACCCAAATAACGAGCGCCCATAACTCAGAAGTAGAATTGCCGATGTCAATCCTGGCTAGAAGCAATTGGATGTCTAACCGTACTGATGAGCTGTGATACAGCGAAACAAGATCTGTCTGCGGATGACTATATATATATATATATATATGTGTGTGTGTGTGTGTGTGTGTGTGTGTGTGTGTGTACTCGTGTTTGTATATGTCTATACACACATACGAATATACACAAACACTTTCATACAATCAGACACACACTTTCAGACAGACACAAACACCCACACATGTGTGTATCTGTCTATATTTTTAAAATACATAGTACCTAAAGAAAGCAGGAGTAAAAGAGAAGACACTCCGAACCGTGTAAATAATGCAAAAACTATCTCATCTCAGAAGGTTCAGTTCAAAATTCATAGCACCTGAAGAAGGCCGGAGCGTGCAAAGACTGAAACATCGTAAACATGACCATAAAGATGAGCACAAAAGTCCAAAGAGGGTAAATAATATATATGTGTGCATGTGTGTGTGGGGGTATAAGCATGACATGTTGTAATTAAGAGACTTATGACGTGAAATTCTATTGCACTGGTATTCACACGTCAATTAAGTGCATTGACAAATAAGATTATATTGAAAAGTAAATGTTCATTGTGTCATTATTCAACAGCAGACTTAACTAAGATAAATATCTATCTACACACACGCACATACACACATATATATATATATATGTGTGTGTGTGTGTGTGTGTGTGTGTGTATGTGTGTGTATGTGTGTGTGTATGTGTGTGTGCGTCTCTATCTATCTATAACTGCTTGACGAGTGGACCGTAAAATTAAAAAAAGTATGCATATATATATATATATATCCATCCTGTCCGTCATCGTTAACAGGATGCAATTTTCACAGAATCAATAAAGATTGCTTTGTGTATGAAACATCCTGTCGTGTTATTGGTGAGAGATAATATGTATATTTATTAATATATACTTAATAGCTCTGTTGGGTTATATCGAGCACTATATGTAAGATAGATAGATAGATAGATACGAAAAGTCTAACAGATAGATAGATAGATAGATAGATAGATAGATAGATAGATAGATAGATAGATAGATTAAATATAATGTAAAGTGTCAAAGAAAAGTATATTCAGTTTTAAAATTGAGGAGTGACATGCAGCACTTTCGTTGGAGGATTGCACGCCCGACATCATTACACTCTCTTAGCTCGTTTCTTCTATGTTTTGTTTGATCAGCCCCCAACATGATGATAGGATCGTCTTAACCTGAGAGCAAGCTCCTCCCACTTCCAGCGAATTGTTGGTTCATATTTATTGAGGTATTTCTCCTTACCTCGGCATCGGAATGTCTCCTCACACTTCCGAAGCACTGAAAGAAATTAACAAATTGATCCACATGCACTCATTTTTTTTTTGTTTTGTTTTTTGTCTCGAAGCTACCAGAACGGACGATTAAGACGACTTTTCGAATTCTTTCATTGTTGGGTAAACATGAAAGGTGGGAAGGGCCAAACTCCTTCCAGCAACACTCTGACCTAACGCCGATGAAACAGCCTAATATACCAGCAAATTTATATTAAAAATGCCGGTCTTTATGACTTAATATTTTCTACTTTATCCTCTGGGCAAGAGCGCAACTCCATCAATACGGCCGGCTATTGCATCTACATTTTTTAATAGCAAATTTCAGCTATACAATTCTTCTGAGTCTTTGTTCGCTGACTTTTAAATGACACGCATATAAAGTCCATTTCCAATAGATTACACGCGGGATATAATTTTGAATCTATTATTTTCTCCCTTGGCTGAGAGAAAGCGGGAACTGATGGTAAACACAGCCGGCGGTCATTCAACAGCCTTCCATCAGACGAGGCAGTCATATTCCGATATTATTCTATTCTTCCAATATTCTTTCGTATTGCTACACATTCACGTTATGTCCCAGATTACTGTCTCGTCTCTTCTGTAAACATGACGCATATGACCATGTAGTGTATTCTCAAATATATATAACCACGTCAAATTCTCTCTTTCCCTGGCGCCGCCAAATATCCCAAAAATCGTCCACATTTGCATGTTACGGCTTCTTATCCTCTCCTCAGTTTTTTTTTCTTTTGATAATATAGTTGTTGTCGTACTCACTACCTGCGCGTGACTCTTGACATCCTCACAGAAAATTAAGACCAATTCTTGCTCGGCATCGGCCAACTTCTTTCAATCATTTGCATTTGACAATGGTGTCCCGGGCATAGCCGTTTGAAAACAAGAGAGGACGCCACATTAACCTATTTGTAGTAAAAGTTATAAGATTCTGTTCTGTCTACGTGGTAGGCTCGTTAATAGTTTCCTGCTCCATGTCGATCTCGCGGGACTGTCAGGCCGTATCATGGAGTTGGCCCGACACCAAGACTTGCACATCTTCAATTTCAGTAGCAGGTTCATTGATATACAATGGGAATAAACTGGCAAATATTACTGATACTCTAGTGGCCGCAGTTGCAGTGGAAACATTCTTATCGATTTCATTGCAAGCTTCTTCGGCTGGAATGCCGCCAAAAAGCCACTGCTGCCGACAGAACTTTTCTTATGCACGCACCGCTGTCTCGCGTTTATTCTGTCTAGGTTTGTACACTTCCTGGCGAATTCATTTGAACCCTTTGAATATTGTCAGACCAGGGTTACATTTATCGAGCTATTTTGGTTAAAAGACTGGGACAGGGAACTGAATGCGATAAAATTTACAATGGATTTAGAGTTGAAAGAGAAGACGTAAACGAGCTACAGACAAGACTGCGCGTGGTGTTCAGAGCTAGGATTTTATTGAAGAATATCGATTTCCTTCACCATCCTCTCCTCTGATCTTTGTCTAATTTGGTTCAATTTTTTTCACCTTTTATTGAATAAAAATAAAACTTCTGTCAACACAGTGACATACAACACAACTAATTTAAAATCATTCATATTTATTTTGAATAACTCACAGCTTTGTTGCCAAGTATGGAATGAAGAATATGCATACCACAAGTTCGTGTTTATTAAAGAGATACCTCAAAACATCCATTCACTCTACGCATTATATGTTATTAAATTCTGTCGAATCAAGACCCGTGTCGTTTCTTTTGTTGAAAATTTGATTGCATTATTGTTCAAACAAAAGCGACCTAAACCAAATCATGAATACTTATTTTTGTAAAACCACAAAATTAAAATGCAGCTGAAATGGGGTAAGAGAAATACTGAGCATCACTGTTCTATCAGTTAACTTAGCTAGTCAATAAATAAGCCTTTTGTTAGCTAATTTCTTCTTCATTAAACACAGTTTCACTTTGCGTTCGTACTGCAAGTACTAATAACACCACATTTTGTTTATAATTTCATAACTAGTCCTATATATACAATATATATATATATATATATATACATATATCTGTGTGTGTGTGTGTGTGTGTGTGTGTGTGTGTGTGTGTGTGTGTGTGTGGAAACTTAGGTTGCGGAAAATAAGTCATTTCCTAATGAAAAATATTCAAACGTTCTACAATGTAATTGTATTGAACACTTTTTAATACAACTGTGTACTAGTATAATTTAATTACGATCAAAACTATAGATACAGATTGAGCACTCTGGAAGAATGGTAGACTTTGAAAAACAGCTACTCTAGCATTTACGCATCATTCATTCAGCAATGAATTAGAACACTCTCAGCTATTTGGCGTGTATAATGATAATATACACGCTAAAAAGTCTGCCTTCTTCTACCGAGCGCCCATAGCTCAGAGGTAGAATCGCTGAATGGCACCAATTCGGTCGGGTTTCAATCCTGGGTTAAAAGTAATCGGATGTCTAACCGTACTGATGAGCTGTGACGCAGCGGAACAGATCTGCCTGCGGATGACTATATATATATATATATATATACACGTTATATTTTTTATTTGTAAACGAGTTATTACGCGACTTAGGTTTCTACCATGTGGTGTCATCAAGCGATTTGCAATAACATTGAGTTATGGCTTTTTAATACAAATGTGTACTAGTTTACTTTTATTATGACCAAAAACTAAATAATTAAACAATCAATATATATATATATATATATATATATATATATATATATATATATATCAGTGTAACCCTGATATAAGAGAGTTGTCGTGACCGGATAAAAGTTATCTTATATCCGTATTTCTCTTATATCCGGGTTTTGTTTGTTTTATATAAATTACCACAGGCTCTAATTTGGGACCAGAGAAAATCTATCTTATACCCGAGTTTCTCTTATATCGAGGTCTCTTATATCCGGGTTACTGGCATCTGTATACACTGCTTATATACAAGACGTTAAAATGCCCTTCCATGATTCCATGCGCCGATGGCTTAGGGAGTATAGACTCCGACTGACACCAAATCGGTCGAGCTTCGATCGCGGCCAGAAGCAAGTGGATGTGTCTAGATACACTGATGAGCTATGCATACAGCGAAACAGGCTTGTATATGGATGACTAATATATATCTATATATATAGAGAGAGAGAGCGAATTAGATATGTATATACAAATTATATATTATTTTTAATCGATACTCGTATATTCTGTTTATAATCAAACGGTATTATATATTTATTTCTACCGGCCTGATTATTTAAGATAAATGTTTGTTACGAAAATGTGTATCATTCGGCAGGATTCGAACCTGCGATTTCTATAGGGGAAGCCACCATGTGATCTGGTGTGTCTAGATCTTGGTTCGTCTTGGTCGCATTTTACCTTTATACACTTTCTTTGTTTGTATATATATATATATATATTCATGCTCACTTCGAATTTTTCTCAGGACACAGTTATGATGTTCTCACTCGTCAGGGCTGTCAAAATAGTTTGAAACGCTATTGTTCAAAAATGGTTTTCTCCTACACGTGCAGACAACCCATATATATTAAACAAATTTCTCTAAAGAGAAAAAAAAGAAACGTTTTGAGTAAATTTGTTTGAATTGAAAAATTTTAGAATTCAAAATGTTTATTTTCTTGAGATATATTTAAATCTTCGTAATAGCTTTATGGGTGTTGTGGTGCAGTAGATATCGGCTTGGAATGAGAAAGTGAAGAGCCGAGTTCAAATTCCAGTTGAATTCTTTGCTTTCACTTACGCGCAAATACCATTAGGAAAGGTATTAATCCGTCTTTTTCCCTCCCGCTATGGGTTAAATAGCAGGACAGACTGGATTCTATAGCCTTGGGTAGCAACCACTCTAACGCAGAAAGTAATGGCACACCACCGCGGGAAAATATTCGGCGCAGTCGCTCATGTCTCTTTCGAGATATGATCGCCCAGGTCCAAGCGTGTATTACGTTTGATACTTAACTGACTGACTGAATAATTTTAACTTTATAGCGTTTGACAGTTAAAACGTTCTTTCAGACAAACAGATAATGTCAAAGAAGCCCATATTGTTTTTCAAGTGTTAAAAGCCAGAAATGGTCCTGAAAGCCGCCATTTACTGTTGTCAATGATAAAAATTGATAGAATGTTCGTTCAATAAGACAAAATTTTATTATCCTTTTAATATTCTTGAGAGTAGCTATAACCTGAAAGGTTCTCTGAAATGAACTAGATCAGATACACACAAAAACAAGTGCAACTAAGCATATGGCTAACGCATACACTCGTGTATAAGCCGAAAGCTGCTTGGCTATTGTTTCTCTCTCCATGTGCGTGACAGAAGGGATATAAACAAAGGTTTTGAACTGACAGAAAAAATACATCTAGACGAACTACGAAACCCAAAGGGACGCCATATTGAACACACTGTAGCATATGTTTCAACATACAACATGAACAACGAAGAAGTATTTACAGAAATTTAAAAAAATTAGACCTACTTATCAAAAGAATGTTAATTGAAAAACATATTAAAAACGGCCAAAATAATTAAGAGCAGACGTCAACCAAAAAACCTGAAACACACATCCAGATTTAAACAACCTCATCCAAATTTGTGCGTTGTGGTGCAGTGGATATCGGCAAGGAACGAGAAATCGGGGAGCCGAGTTCGAATTCCAGTTGAATTCCTTGCATTCACTTACGCACAAATACCCTTGGGAAAAGTATTAATCCGTCTATTCCTTATAGTTATGGGTTAAATAACAGGATAGATTGGTTTCTATAGCCTTGGCCAGAAACCAGTCTACTGCAGAATGCAATGGCAACCTACTGCGGGATAATCTTCTGCCCAGTCAGTCAAGTCTCTTTCGGGACATGATCGCCCAAGCGTGTTTCACGTATGGCACTTAACCGACTGACATCTAAATTTAAACAACACACTAAACAGGGGGATACAAAATGTAACAAAAAAGATGTGGGTTTTGTGATATCATTATAAAAAAAAAACACCTACACTTTTAAAAACCCCATAAACACATTCACGATAAACAAAAATTTGAACTGCAACTCAAATGCACAAAATGTAATAACTCATATGATATCAGCCAAGCACTAAACAACAGGGTTCTCTTCAGAAAAGCAACATCAAATTATCAGACAACAAAAAACTCATTCTATCACAACACATCTTCCAATGCAATCAACGTAAATTTAAAGTTATGCCATTATATCAGACATACAATTATTCTTACCTACAAATACAAGAAAAAACTTCATAAACAAATTTAAACCAGCACTTAATAGATCATAAGCCCCAACGGACACACAACACGCGCACGGAATGACTGGAAACACTAGTCGGACCGCGTGCACCTACACATACGCGTGCACAGGCACAAGTATGTACACATAGAAGCAAGAACAAACGCAATGACCCACACACAAAATCTTACACGACACAGGAAGTGTGTATATATGTATGTGTTTGACAATGTATATATAAATTCAAAAAAACGAAATATTAAAACAAAACCTTCACAGCCCGATATTTGACCCATCCTAAATTATTTTATTACACCTTTAAGCGGAAAGAGATTTCCTCAACTACAAGAAGATATGAACTACTAACACACATAAAAAAAACGATGACTGACAACCATTGTCTGCCTGATGAAGGTCGCAAACCAGAAACACGTGGAGCAGAATATAAAATATAATAATGCAATATACTTTATAAAACAACACTTTCGGTTTCTTTTTTTATTTAATATATATATATATATATATATATATATATATATATATATATACTTATAAATTTTGTTTTAGAGAAAACATTTTTTAATTGTATCTAAAAAAGTTTAGCTATTCAAATATTTGTAAAAATTCAAAACACCTAAGTCCCTATTTAACCCTAGCTTGTGTGTATTTAATTTTAAAATTCAGTATTTTTCTTTCTTTCTTCGTGTGTGTGTAGAACTGAAATCGGAGTCTATTAGTAAACATTTGCAATTTTCTAAAGTGTGACCCGGTTGATTAAAGTGAACTGCTATTGGGGAATATTGACTGTTCTGGCGTATGCTTTGTGATGATTGAAACGAAATAATAATAATAATAAACAAATACTGTCAAAAAATACATTTTTAAACTTACAACTTTTTAATAGTTTTTCCTATATATATATATATATATAGATAGATAGATAGATAGATATGTATCACTGATATTGAGCGGTTTCAAATAAGTACCACGCATATAAATATATACATAATATAATATATATAACAAATTGCATATATATATTGATATTTATAATCATATACATACACTTTTCACACACACACACACACACACACATATATATATATATATATATATATATATATGATAAAATGGAAACTGATAGGCAAAGCTAGGACTCCTTATAGCTTAAGAGACAGATGTAATCTATGTTTGACAGAAAAAATTAAAATTTTGAAATTTCAATACCAGAATATGTATATATATATATATAATAGAACTGTTCTTTGTTAATACTGCACAATGTGCATCAAATGAACTGTTCTATTGTCCAGTTTTTGTGCTCTCTTCCCCATGCTAGCCTCTTCTTCTTATTGGCTGGTCGAAGCAAAGGCTTCCTGGCTGCTTTGTAACATTTTGCATTATAATATTTTAATAATAACAAAAGAACCATTCTTTTTTCATTTGGAACTATCCACCTGGCAATAAATACTAAAATTGTATGAAATGCATCATCTGTTTTTCAAACTTGGGGTGGCCTAATAATTATGGCCGGTGTTGTATATACAACAGTTTTTTTATTATAATATGGAGAATGTAACACTGCAATGTTTGGTGTCATGTGGTGTTTTCGAAATCACCAAACATTGCGGTGTACCGAAGAGTCTCAAAGTATTCAGGAGCTTGTGCATGTTCGGTAACAAAACTTACCGAACAAGATCCTTTCTATTCTTTTAGAGGTTGACTCGAAGAATATATTTTTCTATTGTTTTATATTTCCTTTTACTCTAAACGTAATATTTCAGTAAACGCACGTCTTTGAGTAGACATCCTTGCTTTCAAACAGTGTAAATGTACGTCCACATGCGTATACATTTGAGAGTCTCAATAAAGAAAAGGTGGCAGTGTTCAAATCTGCATCTCATACAAAGGTTCGAACACTCTTTTTATTTTATTGACTCTCAAACGTACATGTCCGGTATACGTAAATTTACATTGTTTAAAACAAGAATATCTACTCAATGACGTGCGTTTACAAAATATAACATTTTAAGTAATAAGAAAAAATATCGGTTTATAAGTAAAATATATTAACTTTTCAGTTAAGTTACTATAAATCATTCACGCTTATCTATTCAATAAAAATTTTCCATTGTTTTAATTTCATCATCTAAATATTATACAATATCTGCGCATTGGTCTGTAGTTCCCTGATCAGTTTTTTAGTGTTTCTTACTGTTTTTTGTTTTGTTTTTTTTTTGTTTTTTTTTTTGTTTTTTTTTTTGTTTTGTTTTTTTGTTTTTTTGTCTTTTATTATTTAAGCATTTCGTTTTAGAGAACAGCTGAATTCTTGGGTATGATTTTGGTCCTCACTGCAGAAAGGGTCGATATAAATATCTGGATGACATATAGAATTATACTACTTCACAAATAGCTATTAGAAATAATGTTTTCTTTACCGTCTTTGCATTCTCTGATGGGTGTTATCAACGTGAATGTAAGGATTCTATTTTGCAGCATATATTAGTAAACAGAAGAAATCAAAATATATTTAGGTTTGCAAATTCCAAAAATTTAAAAACGCCAAAAATATTCTACACTTTGTGAAAGTCAAGGTAAACTACAGAGGAGTCTAAGGGATGTAATTGAATGTCTAATAAACAAAAACAAGTAAATGATGTTATTGCTACTGTGGGATTTCTTATTCTCTCTCTCTCTCTCTCTCTCTCTCTCTCTCTCTCTCTCTCTCTCTCTTTCTTTTTCAATATATATATATATATATATATATATATATATATATATAAGCGTTTCACCCCGAGCAAGGCATGTCACTGCCACTACTGCGCAGGGGGCTACATAGGGTGGAGAAAGGATGATTAAATATAGGAAATGTCAGAGGGTGGGTGATAGGCGGGTAATTTCTGTATTAAGGCAGCAAATTTTCTTTTAGACATGTCAGATGAAAAAATGCAAACCTTGTGTTTGCTTATTTTTAATAAAATCTATTCATACTCACGGAAAATCTTTTACGTGTTATAATTATTAATTTTGTTACCACAACTCACATCCCTGAAGATGATCTCAGAAGAAGATTGAAAAAAGTACTTGGGAACATCAAGAAATGAATAATAAAATCATCTGTCAAAGTTACAGCTCATTTATTACATCTTTCATTAAACACGCCCGACAAAGAAGAATATATATATATATATATATATATATATATGTGTGTGTGTGTGTGTGTGTGTGTGTGTGTGTGTGTGTGTACTTTTTTTTGTTCATTAATGTAATCATTATATATTATTTTATTTTAATTTGATAAATTATTTGTGTATTTATATATTTTAAATAATAGAATTATTTTATTTAACCATTTTCTTTTAATTATTTAACATTTTTTGGTAATTTATGTTGGCTCAGAAAAGGAATATTTCTGTTATAAAAACAGATATTAAAAAAAACAAGCACGTAGGTCATCATTTCGACAAAATATTCATCAGAGGTTGAAACGCGTCGATAAAGAACTGTTACATTTTGTCTTGACTTATAGTTTTTTCAGATAGATTTGACTTATATCTGAATTTTGACACACACACATATATATATATATGTATGTGTGTGCGTGCATGTGTGTCTTTGTGTGTGTATTTGTGTGTAACATTTTCAGATAGAGTATATTTGTAAAAAGATAATATGAAAAAAAGACAAAATGAAAACTTATCTTAACCAACGCATTTTGTCTTCAGAGGGACTTTACGAAGGCAAATGTCATTTGCCTTCATACGCGAAGGCTAATAAATGTTTTCCTTTTGTCTTTATATATATATATATATATATATATATATATATCTCGAAATCAAATCAAGCCTATATAACACAATTTTCGATTCTACGCAAATAACCATCTCTGCTCTGAAGTGTATCGTAATGTCAACAAAAGTAAACATACAATGTTACAGAAAATCCCGAAGATTAACAAAATGGTTTTAACAACCGATGTATTTAATTTATTTGTGTGAACATTATTTATAATCGATACTCGTATTTGCGTAGATATTCTGTTTTTTAATCAGTTTATTTATTTCTACCGGCATGATAATTTACGATAATTATTTTACAAAATTCCTGACGAATGACACATATTTTCTTAACAATATATATATATATATATATATATATAATGAATTATTTTGAACATATATACTCGTATTTAAGTAGATATTCTGTTTTAATTAAACAGTATTTTATATTTATATCTATGAATAGCCTCTTGATCAGACGAGGTTTTTATCATGCTTATATAACACAATTTTCGATATATCGTAAACAAACCATATCTGCTCTGTAATGTATCGTAATGTCAAACAAATGTAAACATGTTACGGAAATTAACGAATTTTAACGAAACTTGGTTATAAGCAACCGACAATTTGGAATGAATTATTTTGAACATTATTTTTACCGATACTCGAATTTAAGTATGATAAAAACCTCGTCTGATCAAGAGGCTATTCATGGTCGAGTGGTTAAGACAGTACCAGATCAAATGGTAGCTTCCCCGATGTAAATAGGGGTCGCAGGTTCGAATCCTGCTGGATAGCACACATTTACGCAATAAAATTTATCGTAAAATAATCAGGCCGGTAGATATAAACATAAAATACTGTTTAATTAAAAAAAACAGAATATCTACTTAAATTACGAGTATCGGTAAAAATAATGTTCAAAATAATTCATTACAAATTGTCGGTTGCTTATAACCAAGTTTCGTTAAAATTCGTTAATTTCCGTAACATATATATATATATATATATATATATATATATATAGCTTTGTTATAGAATTACTTTGATTTTTATTGATACATATATTAGAAAAATAAAAAATCAAACATTTCATGGCGGGGAATATCATAATGCAGGGAGGCACATGATATGGGCGATAAATATTGGGGCAGAATATAGAAGTAGTATTAGTGACAGGATACTGACATTGTTTATGATACGTAATATGCACCGTGCCGTAAATAGAACAAAGACGAACGGCTTGCAGGATATGAACTGTGTTTCTAAGTAATACGGACTGCGCCGTAAACACAGTTAGAGCGCAGGTCGATTAATAGGAAGGAAGAAAAATGGGCTTCGAATGATGACCGAGGTGAAGAAGTAAATAAACTAGAAAAACAAAGAAGATTGCATCCGTACAGAAAACTGCCAAGCACCATCTGTTGGGATGATGTTTTGTCAGTGTCAAGAGGATTGACGGGGTGCGAGGTGTTTGAACCGAAATTCTTGCCCGCAAAACCCGTTTTCAAACCAGCTCGCCTACCCATCTAAACTCTAGTTTTCTGTTCGTGCTAATGAAAATTCAGTCTGCAGGCAACCTGATAATTAAGGAAAAAGTTTCATCACAGTCCTTGTTGTGTTGAAGCGTATACATCACACGTTTCTTACTCGTAAACTGTTAGGGGCAGGAAAAGATATCCGAGTAAGAGAAAGTGTGTTATTTAAAGAAAAGAAAAGGGTGGTCGGAAGAAAGGGAAGGAGACAGTCTGTAGACGGACGCAGATAAAAGACATATTCATGCTGTTCACAAGTGCGTACATATCATGGTCCAGTTTTACGTAGATGGAGAAGTTAGCGGGCGCGTACACATTCACCTTTTATATTAAGTAATAAAGATAAATGGTAATGAATCATGTTTGAAAAGGCGCGTGATAAGCAAACGATTCAACATTTCTGAGTTATTGAGAAGCCATGGCAATGGATTGAGCAGAAAGCGCTACATTGTATCTTTCTCTGGATTAGCATCTCCAATTCAGATCTTCAGTGAGACAACACCGTATATTAGTTCTCACTGCAATCAAGATAAGTCAAGATTTATCATCTAGATACTGATGAATTCCGCGAATAAAAATAATGGCGGAAGGAAAGAAAGGAAGGAAGAAAAAACAACGAAAGAGATAAAAAGGAAAGACAAAAAGGAAAGAGAAGAAAAGAAAAAGGGATGGATATAAAGAAAGAAATATGAATAAGATTAGAAGAAAAAAAAACGGAAATTAAAACAAAAATAAAAAAATGCCTATGTGCTTGAGATAAAAAAAATACAAAGATAAATAATATTAAAAAAAAAAAACTAAATATGTTAGAAATAATAAAATAAAATTAAATTAACAAAGAGAAACTAGGATATAAAAGAAAACAATATTAAAAAAACAGGTCATTTTTTTCCTTCCGCTAACAGTAAGGCTGATCTACCCTTATACTCGCATCCCATCATTCCTTGCTGGAACCGACTGACAGCCAAGAACAACAAATCTACTTTAACAGACAACCTCCCTTCAGCATCAATAGCGATAGACGCCTCAAAGCATTTCCAATATTCACATCACCACCAGCGTCACTAGTTTGGACGTTTTGCTCGCTACCTCTCATAAACTATAAATATAGTGTATTGCGAGTAATCAACGCTTTGCCACTGAACTTCATCCTTCTCTACTTGTCAATAATTTCATCTAACTTGCTGATATATTTACTCACAACTTCAATATAATTATTCAAATTGTGTAAAGCACAATTGTCGTTCGGATCCTTGCATTCTGGTTGATTAGACAATTATATATATATATATATATATATATATATATATATATATATATATACAATATAATATATATATGTGTGTGTATATATATATACATATACACACACACACACACACACACACACACACACACACACATATATATATATATATATATATATATATATATATATATAAAGGTAACGGTGCAGATACAGAACCCAATAAAACGGTTTTTGTTAATTTATTTTTCACATATATACGTAGGTACATTAATAAATCCTTAGCCGAATGTTGAAAAGGCATTTATTTTAGACAACTAATCAATATTTACATTTTTAACAGTGCTCCTTAATCAGCGGTGAACTCCATAGCTTGAATATTGTATATTATTATCCAGGATAGGAACTAATCGATTCGATCTCGAGGTTAATTATACTAAAAATACACAAAATATCAGGTAATTGACCCAAATCTTGTGAATTTTTTTAAACTTGTCAACCGGTGTTCGTGTCTATATGCTTGTAAGTATATCATAATTCTAGTTTTTCTATACGGAATACGGATGATTATATATATATATATATATATATATATATATATATATATGTGTGTGTGTGTGTGTGTGTGTGTGTGTGTGTGTGTGTGTGTGTGTAACAATTAAGACAAACACATTATTCCATGGTTAAGCGGAAGTGTAGGCCTATTTCAGGCAAACCATCGTCAGATTCCGTATTTATTGTACATAAGATTTTAGAATTTCACATTTTATGATGAAGCTTTAAGAAAAGTTAGATTTACAAATGTTTCCTAAATCTGTTAGTTTCAAATCTATCTTTGATCTGTATCTAATACCAATTCATATATATATATATATATATATATATATATATATATATATACCCTATATATATATATATATATACATATATATATATAGATAGAGAGAGAGAGAGAAAGAAAGAGAGAAAGAGAGCACGATGGATAAATTGTCGTCTACATTACGCAAAAATTAAAATAGCACTGACAACTCATTTTAGTAGATATATTTTCCAAAATTATTCAAAAATATCTTGAACTACTTAAGAATAAATTAATTCCACAAAATCGTAATTGGTTTCAGCCACAACCTCCAGACGACTTAGGAAGCTTTTGCAACTCTTCAGGACTGTCTACTTGTTTAAGTTCATGAATGCTGCTTCAGTTCTTCTTTAGTGTTACAAGAAGTTTTCTTGGTCTCTTGTTCAACTGCGGCCCACCTATCATAGTCAAGAGGGTTGCAGTCGGTGGAGTAAGGGGTGATGTGAACGCAGAAATTGTCTGACAGCTATGACTTGGTCCTGCTATTCGTGTGACATGGTGCAGTGTTCTGTCTTCCAGCAGCCACCCTCTTGACCGACGGCAGCAGTACCTCCTTAAGGCACTTTATGTAGGCTTCCGTGTTGTGTTTGTACATCTCACCAACAAATTTGAAAGTTGTTTTCTTATATCAGAATCAGTTTTTCTAGCTGCTGTTCCTTTGTAATCACCATTAAACTCGTCCAACACTTTCCGAATCCTTTTCACTGTCCTCAGATTAACACCCAAACTCTCTGAAATGTTTGTATTAGATATTCCGTCGCGAATGCCAAGCAGCACAGTATGCCGTTTCCAAATTTCTGTATTAGTGAATTGCATCATGGTGCTCTTTTTTCACATAGATAGTGCCCAACTGACCCTACTATACTGTGCAATCGACAAAATCAAAAACAAATTCGCAAAATTAAAAATATAAAACAGCGATAATTTATCTATCGTGCCCTGCATGCATATATACAGGATTATTCAAAAGTAGGTGGACAGTAAATTTATTTTCAGATTAGCACAAATATCACAGTTATAATGAACACCATTGTAATAGTACAACCGATACACACTTATTCCATCTCCTGTCCACGTACTTTTGGACCACCCTGTATATATATATATATATATACTGAAGAGTTTGATATTAGTTGTCTATATTTCGGAGATGATGTAGTATTTACAGTATTAATATTATTCGGATTATTAACCTCATCTTTGTACAATTTGTACGACGTTTCGGCCGTTTTACTCTCCGGCCTTCGTCAGGTGCTTGAAATTTTGAACTGAACCATTTATTACCATCACTGGGGTATATCATTCTCTTTCTTTGCGTAGAAGTAATAGAAGTAATGAGTTATCTCCCGCTAACCCTGCAAGTTACTTGCTCACCAGTGCTGTAGCCTGTGACTTGACCCAAAAGAGTTGTGAGTTCAATACCCAAAAAAGAAAACAGTGCTGTGAAGTTATTATTTCCTTTTAGAAAATTGCTGCTAAACTTTTAAAATTTCTAAACGATCTTCATGAAAATTTAAGCTGTAGTGATACAAAAGGCGATTATCTTCTTTTGATCAAGATGAAGTCACTTGGGTGAGCTGATTGCCGCTTAGTGACGTCGTTTCATAGAGTAACGACGATTTGTCATTCCTTCAGTTAACTTCCACAATCAGACTGAGCAGCTGATATTTTTTAGTCCGGTTTCTTCGACCTGTGCATCTTATAAGCACATGGAGCCGATTTTTTTTCTATAGAAATATATTTTCACCAGGTATAGAAATTTTCCGGTTTGCAGTTCTCAATTTGGGAAAAAACCCATGACTCAACTTTTCCCGTTTGAGAGAAATATGACCTCGCTAGTAATATGGCAGATAAGTAAGGATCGCTCGAATCTGTAATCCTAAATATATAGAGTTTCTCCATAAACACAGAAGAATCTCCGATAGACCTAATTCCCGTTATTATATGTAAGAACCTATCTGCTTACTGTGTCGTCTAAAGTTAAACTCTCTCTGCTTGTGACAAATGTAAATATGCGCATATAATTTAGAGTATCAAAATCTCTGATAACAAGCATATTTGTCATTTCTTTCCTTCCAGCTAGGGTATGGATAATAATAATACCCAAAATGGGGAAAACTCAAATGGGAGAATATTCACTTTTTTCCATATCTTACCCATTAGAGTAAAAGACAAGTTTACGAATGGTACTTGTTTTGCTAACGTGTTGTAATGCCACTTGAAAACTTTACAACAATATGACAAACCTTCATCAAGCCAAAATGAAGAGAAAAATGAAAGATGTCCCCATGCAGTCGATTAATATTTTTTTCGGACTATATGTGAGATGACTGGTTTTCATTAGAGGTGCTGTTAGCAAATGTTAACAGATGATAAAATAAAACGCGTTTCCCAAAATCTGTGCCTATACAGAGGGTAAAAAAAAAAACGGTCGCTTGATTCTGTGACACGATTACATTGAAAAGATTCAAAATTGTTCGGAAATGAACTACAGTTTCTCTCCAAAGCTCTAGCTGGGAGTCAGTTGTACTTCCGCTGACTTTTATTTATCCTCTCATATCCGATTATAAAGGCGACTTTTAATATATGGGGTTTCATAAGAATAAAACTACTGTTTGGTGGGCCAAGCCCAACCCAGCTGCGTGAACATTTGTTTTGACATACAGATAATTGCCAATGTGACTGCAATTACATAGAGACGTGACGTGACTAAAATAAGGTGTTTGATTGCTGTTCGATCTTGTAATCGTAACATTCTGGCTATAAAATAAGATTTAGTAATTTCCTGACATCTTTGTTATAAGTCAAAATTTTGACGATCGTAAAAAGGGTTATACAGAATATGTGACCTCTTCGCATAAACCTTCCTGTGCTATCATCTAAGATCTTTTCAGAAACCCTAACAATAATTTTTATGTACTAGTATTCACCCAATGTAAGGTTCAAGAGTCACTTAGGGTAGCGTGTTAATGTGTACTGTTGTATGACCGTAAGAAAAGGAAAAAAGTGCAGTTCCTGTGGTTTTGTGGAAAAAATAACAGTTAACCCGAGACTTGAATATGTTAAGACTGTAAAGGTCGGAAAACATCCTAATGGTAGTCTGTTTCACAAAGTAGCAGTTCTACGGAATAATGGAATATAGAGAATGAGAATAATTCCTCTTGGTGTACGTTGAATGGTAGATCCGAATTTCAACAGTCCGTCCTATTGGCAGCAAGATATGTAGCTTGTCAGAACATATGCTATCGAAATAGCGATTGAGTGGTGGTTTGCGACGTTTCGTTGTGGAAAAGGCGTTTTAGGGTGGAAAATAATTAGTTACCCACAAGGCTGCATAAACGCTTTTTTTCTTTTATTTTTTTTAATTTTATCACAAAAAGCAAGTGAGAACTAGACAGCTCCAATCCAGATATATCTTCTTCTTCTTCTTCTTCTTCTTTGTGCCTTGTCCTTTCAAGACGTAGGCAGTCATGACTTTTTACGACTCCCTATACCTGATGGCTCTTAGCACGCTTTCTCTTGTTACACCACATAACCCCCGTTCTGTCATCCACCTGCTCAGGCCCTTCAAATACGTTATCTGATGCTATCCCCTGTCTCTTTTTCCCTCTATCTGGCCTGTAAGTATCAAGCCCTCCTTCCTCATTGCATGTCCCAGGAGCTTTAGCTCTCTTTTCCTGATGCTCAGTATTAATTTCCTTTCCGTCTCCATCTTTTCTAAAACCTCATCATTTCTCACATGCTCGATCCATGATATTCGCAGCATTGGTCTAATCTCTCTTGGAAATATAGAGTATAGAATGGGTATTCGTTTATATTTCTGAGATGAGGCAGTATTTACAGAATTTACATTATTCAGACCATTGTCTTTCTTGCCATTTGTATGACTTTTCAGCCGTTGTACGCTCCGGCCTTCTTCAGGTGCTAGGAATTTCGAACCGAACCCTTTATTACAATCACTAGAGTATTTGACCTCCATTCCTTGCTTAGTTTTGCCTCTTTTGTAAGTAATGAGTTATATCCCTCTAACCGCATATGTTACTTGTTTACCACTGCTGTAGCCTGTAGCGAAATTCTTAGCACCTAAAGAAGGCCGGAGCGTACAACGGCTGAAACGTCGTACAAATGGCAACAAAAATGACGACAATAGTCCGAATAATGTAAATACTATACTATAGAAGAGGCAATTAGATATTTATTAGAGCGGCCCGTTTATTGCATATGAATTTAAAATTGATGTGCCCACAGAAACAAGATTTTTTTGATGATGTCTCAGCTGATAAGATTATGATCTTTTGCGTTAGAGAGTTTAGTTATGTGTATCGAATGAGTTCTTTGAATCTGAAAATCTTTGTGTGCCTATGTGTTGGTACAAGTATTTACACTTGTATGTAAACTTCGTTTAGGCTATGCACAAGTAAATATAGAGGAATGCTGGTTGGGTCATTGTGGTTCGTTAAATGGAAATAGATCTGCTGATTTTCTTTGAAAATGAATGCCTGAAATCCAGGCTTATATCTAAGCTCGAAACTTGTCTAGGAGTTCGAGTTAGAAATGATATTCACAGCTTTGTTTAGTACAGTACGGAACCACAAGTCAAAGATCCCCAATGAGGATTGGCTTGCGTACAGTAGTAATTATCTGCGAGGTTAGTTGATAAGTTTCGAGACGTAAATTCTCTGCCCATCTGACTCTCTCTTTTCTGTCATTCTCTTTTTTCCATGCCCTTTTTCCTTTGTCTCATTTCATTTGTCTTTTTATTTAGTTTTTCTATTCTCTCTGTCACTCTATCTCGCTCTTTCTCTTATTCTTACTACTCTCTTCCTAGTTATACTCTCTCTGCTGATGTAAATGAAGTTCCATTCCTTATCTAGTTTCACTTTCTTTCTTTCCCTTTTTCTTGTTTTTCACTTTTAATATTTTTCTTTCTTTTTCTTCAGATTTTTTTTCTCACATTTTCTCTCTTCATCTATTCTCTCTTTCTTCTCTCATTCATTTTCTCCATATTTTTTTCATTTTTCTCTTTGTTGTAACTTTTTCTCGATTTCTCTTTTTATCTCTTCCTTGTCTCATTATCTCTTTCTTCTTTCTATGTACGTTGTGGTGTAGTGGTGCCGAGTTCGAATTCCAGTTGAAACACTTGCGTACAAAAAACTTGGGAAAGGTGTGGGGTTTCATACATTGACACCCACACACACACACACACACACGCACACGCATGGTCACTCGCCGTCCACGTGATGACTGGTTCCGCCAAAAACGATGCTAATAAAAACGGAAAACATCACGTGGTACACTAGTTAGGATTTCGTCCCGGGACAAGTGCAGACATGTCTTCCTAACTCACACAAACACACGCGCACTAATTGCGTGTAGCAATTAGTGGCGCAAAATTTCTTTTATTTTTCTTCTCCTACATTAACACTATGCAGATTAACTTTCATTCAAACAGGACTTTACATAAAATAACTTCCTACACATAAATCCACAATTTTTCCAACCTTCGTCAGTAGAAATCCACCGACTGCTACATTCGCATGTAAGTCTCTCCCTCTCTCTACTCAACGCACACACAGACACAGAACTTTGTCTTCTGTCTGACTTTCTTCATCAAGGATTTGAACTTTGAACTCTTTACGATAATCTTAACAATTGTTACAAACCTTTCTTTCAGCTAGAGTAAAAACTTCATACATCTTATTTTGTTTCTACGAACAGACGAAGGGGAATGACTCTTTCATTTTCACTTTCTTATGCATGCTCTCTCAACCCCATGTAACCTTTGTCAATATATTGTTTTTCTGGTTACTTTCGCCTTTTTGTTCTTTCTTAAAACCTGCTTTAAATCATGACCCCATGTTACGTCGAGTCGACTCGTCAAACCTAAATTAGTAAGTGGACACTTCGTCAATTACAAAGGTATTAATCCTTCTCTTTCCTCCAATTATAGGTTAAATTGCAAGTATTTTTTGGGTCGTTTTGTATACTGGGCAGACAGCCATTGGCTGACCTATTTTATAGTTCACCAATAGAAGATTTAACCAATCAGGAGGCTCAAAATACTCAACTGACGTGTATAAAAGGCGGCCATATTTTTCGAGTATTCGAGATGTAAATCCGATTCAGTAGAGTGTCTGATTCGTGAGTGTTCATTAATCTTTGACATTGTTTCATTGAACAGATTACGTGCTGCGCGGTACTCTATGTCCATAAACAATGGCGAACATGGTCAATATAAATAATAGGACAGATTGGGTTCTATAGCCTTGGCTGGCAACCAGTCTACAGCAGAAAGCAATGGCAACCTACTGCGCGATAATCTTCTGCCCAGTCAATCATGTCTCTTTCTAGACATGATCGCCCAAAGTGTATATCACGTATGGCACTTAACTGACTTCTCTCATTGTCATTTCCTCTCTATCCTCTTTCTTTCTTGCTCTCATCTTTCTCTCGATTTCTTTTCTTTCTTTTTTCTTCTCTCTCTCCTCTCATGGCATTTCTGTTTCTTTTTTTCTTCTTTTTACTGTCATTACAATTATTATAATTACAACAAAGGTTAGGTTTCATCTTCTTTGTCTTGCAATCACATTGTTATTACTTGTGTCCTCATGCCGTCAAAATGACGGTAGATGTTAGGAAGTTTTCATACTGAGATGCAATTAACCAAAAGTCTTGAAACTATGTTTTGAGATTTAATAGAGCAAAGATAAAGAATTCACAACTAAAACAAAGTCCAATGAATCGTTTAATTAAACTTTTCCCTCTTTCATTTTTAGGCGTATCTGAGATTTATTAATTACTCCTGGTGTTATATAAATCGCTTTTTGCTCAATATCTTTTCATAATAAACATGTGCTTAATAAAACAGGGAAATGGAAATATCTCTTGGAAGAAAATATTAGCAACAAAACGAAATAAAAACAATTCATCTAAGACCAAGCTGTTGTCTGTCAACCATTACAGGCAACCTCTTCTGCCTCCCATAAGCATGGACCAAGTGATTCTCCCGGAGAGTAATACACTACGCCTCCTCGGACTTACCCTGTCCTCAGACCTCAAATGGAACCACTATACTGAATCTATAGCAAAATCTACTGCTAAGAAGGTTGGGTCACTATGTCGATCCAGGATGTTTTTTCCACCTGAATCCATCCTGCATATATACAAGTCAACCATCCGTCCGTGCATGGAGTACTTCTGCCATTCATGGTCAGGTGCCCCTGGCGTTCTCCTCAGTGTTCTTGACAGGCTCCAAAGGAGAGTCTGTAATGTGATAGGTACTGATCTGGCGCTCGACTACAGCCACTTCCCCATCGTCGAAATGTGGCCTCCCTTTGTCTGTTCTATAAATACTTTCATGGCTTCTGCTCAGACGAACTTAAGTCACTGATGCCTCCTCAACAGGTGTTTACTCGTGCAACCAGACTGGCAACTGGGTTCCACCCATTCACAGTCAGGTTAGCCAAATGCAGACGACAATTCTACTCCTGCAGCTTCTTCTCTCGCATTTCCCGCCTGTGAAACTCGCTCCCGTATTCTTGCTTTCCTGACGGCTACAACCTCCAGAAATTTAAATGCAAAGTCAATACTCATCTACTAACCACTGGACTCTATCCCTCTCCCCACCCCTGTATAACCTTCCCTTTCTCTCCACCTATGTATCTCTCATCGCACCTGCTTTCTCAGCTTTCTATTGTTCCTTTCTAACTAGTTTGTACTCCTCACTCTTTTCTAATTAATCTTTTTACATTTATGTAACCCCCTGCACATCAGTGGCGTTTCTGCCTTGTTCGGGGTGGAATGATTAAAAAAAAAAAAAAACTACGACGACAAAGCCTATTTCAACACCAAGTTGCAGCAAGACGATCACTTAATAGACAAAAGTATCTGAGTGCCTCACATGAAAGTCTTGAATAAAAAAACTGCAATCTAAAAAACGTAGGAACAAAAAACTGATTAACAAAATGGTTTATTTTATTCGGAAGTAATTTTGTCTACATGCAATTAAATTTATTATATATATAGGTTATTAAAACGACTAAAAGAAGTAATCACTCATATTTTTACTAACTTAAGTTGATTTACCTTACTTCCCACTATATATACGACAGAGTGTATATAAGTACACATTGATAATTATTATATGGTTTTACATTACACAATGATAATTTCAGATCAGAATTCTGCTAAGTATTGTGTAAAGCTAAGAACTTATTGACTTAACATCGCCTCTATAAGATTAAAATCCTTCTCTCTCCCACTTTCTCTTCCTCTCAATATTCCTTATATATCTCTCTCTATACATGCATATATATATATGGGTGTGTGTGTGTGAGAGAGAGAGAGAGAGAAAGAGAGAGTATGTACGTGTATGTGTGTGCGCATACGTGCTTGTGTGTATGCGCGTGTGCGTGCATGTGCTTCTTCTGTCGTGCTCATGGAAATACAGAGTAATTGAAAAGTAACTCCCCATTTTAAAATACAGTAGGACCTGGTGCATGCGACCCCCGTAGTCAGCGACCACCTGCTATTAACGACTGTTTTTCTATGCACGGACGATTTGCTAATATTAATTGACCCCCAGTGAGCGACCTCTTCCTAAACGCAACCACCGACCAGCATGAAAGAATAAAAATCACTGGTCAAGCGACCACTTTAACAAAAGTTCATTTTGGCAGTACAGTCCAAACTTCTATATTAGGATAATTTAAGTTAGTAATCTATTTCATTTTCCTTTACTCTAAGCCAGAAACACTTTCCCGTTGTTTTGTTATTGTAGTGAAGTGTCAAATTTTTATTTTTTGTTGAAATGGCGGTGGTCAAACGACGGCTGTCTTGTATTAACATGTACTTATTACATGTGGCAGGTTCAAGAGATTTATCGGTTTCTGAACTAACTTGGATAAATTCGGGCGTAAGGGAAAAAATCATATCTATGTGAAATTTAAATTTTCACTGTTTGTCTCTTTCATTATCTTTATTTTTTCTCAATCGTTTTACTCTCTCTCTCTCTCTCTCTCTCTCTCTCTCTTTCTCTCTCTCTCTCCGCCCTGGTCGTTGTCTTTTTTTCTGGTATGTTTGTTTATTTTTCCATATGTTATCGCAGATTCTCTTTTACTATCACTCACTTCTAAGTAAAAATTGAAAACGTATACGTGTACATTTTCCAACGTACATATTTTATAAGAAATAAGTTCCAACATTAATTAGAATCGAAGCGGTCACATTACAAAAAAAAAAAACCACCACACAGACAGACTGCAATAACTGATTTTTTAAGCCTACACAAGTATGAATAAATAATTCGTATTTCTTTTGTTAACCGTTGTAAACACGTTTTAATTTTAAAATTTTCAATTTAACATTAATCTTAATTTTTTATGTTAAAAAATAATTACGCCGAATACATTTTTTCAAAGTTATGTTCTCATTTATTTATTACCAGATTACATGGTAAAATACTAAAATATGTACATTCTGGAGAGTGAAATATACGATCGTGAGGAGGATAGCTCACGATTCTTTAGTGAGCGATCACCTTCTGTATGCGACCTGTTTTTTATGGTAGTTGGGGTGGTCGCATACAACAGGTTCCACTGTACTTATAATTTATTTATTAACTATAATTTTTTTACAAAAAATGGATATGAGAAGAAACCGTTTGAGGTTCTATTTAAAATTCGATATGGGCACCCAGATTTCGCTACCAGCTTCTCAAGCCGCCCAGGAATTGCGTCAACTTCTTATAGTCGCCCTTCAAGTTCAAAATTCTTGGTTTGGTATTGTAGACTTGATCCTTTAATCAACTCAAAGTAAAAAGTCACAGAGTTTTAAGTCAGGTCTCTAGGCTTGTCACTCGTACAGAAAATAAGGAATTACTTTTAAATCACTCTGTATATATCGATTCATGGCAATGAATGCTGGACAATATCATCGAAGATGAAGGAAAAACTTGAAGCAACTGAAATGTGGTTCTACAGAATGATGCTGCGGATATCACGGATCGAACCCGTGAGCAATGATGAGGTTTTGGAAAGGATGGAAACGAAAAGGAAATTAATACTGAGCATCAGGGAAAAAACGGGTGAAGTTCCTGGGACATGAAATGGGGTAAGAGGGCTTGGAGAACCTGATACTAACAGGTCAGATAGAGGGAAAAGAGACAGCAGAAAGCAGCGGATAACCTATTTGAAGGACCTAATCAGGTGGATGATGAAATGAGGATTGCGTGGTGTAACAGGAGAAAGCGTACTAAGAACCATCAGGGCTAGGGAGACGTGGAAAGCCATGATCGCCTACGTCCGGAAAGGACAGGGCACATAGAAGAAGAAATATATATCGAAAGTTATGCATGTCTCCTTCGACTGCTTGTTTCACGAGTCTCACTTCTGAGCATTTTAATATCTATCATTCCCGCTTCTCGCATTGTTTATACTTTTCATCAATCGCTCGCTGTTTGTGTCGTTTCCTATAACAATTTCGAACCGTTTCTTTTTCACTTGCATTATTATTATTATTATTATTATTATTATTATTATTATTATTGCTGTTTTCACTTCCATTTCAGCTTCTAATTCTTTTATGTTTTTATACCATTTGCCCTACTTTAGTTTTCTATGCTGTTGTTCATTTGACTTCTCGTTTATTTATATTCAGATTTTAATGTACTAATCATACGGCTGAGCCATTCAACTGCATTTATTTTTCAATATGGCGTCATTGACAATCGCTCATCATGTGACTACTCTCTCAAATATCTATACTTTCTTCTCTCTTTCTTTTATCCCCCAGTTTCCCCTTATCTGTCTTGCTATATCTATAATCTCCAAGAAGCTGAAGTGGAAAAGGATTATCGGTAAATCAAACTTTAAAGGCATTTAGAACATTTTTCATGAGAAAAACCATTAAGAGTTCAATGTTCCTGATATAACATTTGACTCGTGATATTTTGGGGTTGTTCTTCGTTTTCTGTTGCGCGTTTTTTGGCCTATAATTCACATTTATAGCCAGGTCGGTGTTTTATCTTGCAAACATTTATATTGGTTTTGCAGACAGCCCCAATAAATGTTAACGTTAATTGAATTGTTTTCGTTGATCCAAATTTATTTTCAGATGTTATCTGCTTTTCTCTCTCGCCCTCTCTCTCTCTCTCTCTCTCTCTCTCTCTCTTTCTCTTCATTTTCACTCTCTATTTTACTGGAATTGTCTTTATCCTCCGCCTTATCATCCTTATTAATATTATTATTTTAGCGTATATTGTTGGAGACAATGTCTTCTCGTTAAAGATTGGACAGTTTTGCATAGCTTTTTTTCTGCAGTATCGAGTTTGTTAGCAACGTTTCTTTCGATTTTTTCTTCAGTCGATAGTACTGATTGACTTATTGCGTTGATTACTGTTGATTGCGTTGTACTGTTATTTGTACACCCGTCTGATAATAACGTTTAACAAATCCCTGCCGTAGACGCCTACTCAGGCACATCCGTGTTTGTTCAACAATTTCACTCGTCGTTTATACTGCAACTATGTTGAGCGACCTCAGTTACAGTTTCTAAAAGATAGCATATGATTTGTCATGATCAGCAATTTGAGCAATGCCAGTACACTCAAGCCCTCGGTCACGACGACTTGTGCTTTCGTGCAAGCACAACTATTGACGGATTTCTAACACTTCCGTCTCTCTAAGTTCACTGACTTGGGTGTTATGGCTTTCACTACGGAACCATTAGCATCAAGAAGTCCTCTTCATGATACCTCGACCATGGTGAAATTCGAACCTGGACCTTAAATATCTAAACTTATTTATAAATGGAAATTTGTCTCTGTGTGTGTGTGTGTGTGTGTGTGTGTGTGTGTGTGTGTGTGTGTTCGTTACCTATAGACTCCGAAACGGCTGAACCCATTTTCTTGAAAATTTATACAGTTGTACTATAAGCATCTGCGAGTGTTCTTACCTAGGTTTTGTGTCGAGGTACCCCCGGTAAATATCGAAAATCGATAATCGAAAAAATCGGGATATAGAAGGAGTGGTCCGATTTTAATCAAATTTGATACACTCATAGACAAAGACATAAGAAACGATATTCAGAAGTTTCAAGGTTGCAGTTTTTACAATAGTACAGAAAATCGAGAATATAAATATCTAAAAGGCAAGATGTTTGTGTGTGTGTCTGTTTATCTGTCTGCATGTCCTTTATACAAATCTACAATTTTTATCCGATTCTCACCAAACTTCACACAAATATTCTTTAGGTTGAGTTTGAGCTCCAGGACCATGGATTAGTTTTAAAGCTGTCATTACACCCGAACAACGCCGGGTTATACTGCTAGTACAGAATAAGTAAGGACAAAATGTAGCGTTGTCGCCGTAATATACTAATAGAAACATGAAAATTATTAATTAATTCCTAACACTAATTTTATCCAAATCCAGACGGTGGTTTCTATTATAAAGTAGAACACATGTTAGGATCCTGCTGGATAGCAGATTTTATTTTCGAATACGCCGGCCGGTAGATGTAATTTATACTGGATGTCTACTCAAACAATGGGTATCCACAAAATAACGATTGATGTAGTAGAATATATATATATTAATATTATAGACAGAGAGGAAAATTTAATTAAAACATCAGTAACCGCTTCTGCGATTTATTTATTACTCTTCACAATGAATTGAGTTCTTTTCGGTGACTGACGTGTGTATAACACTCTAAAATTTCCCTTCTCTAACCCCATGCTTAGAGGTTAGCGACTCCGACTGACACCAAATCAGTCGAATTTCGATCCTGGCGAGAAGCAAGTGGATGTCTAGCCACACTGATGAGCTGTGATATAGCAAAACAGTCTTGTATGTGGATGACGAATATATTATGATCTCATTACGATTGAGCTCTCTAGAGAGGAAAATAAAAAAAAATTTCCACTGAGATTTATGCATTACTCTTCAGTAATGAATTAAGTTTTTTCGGTGACTGGCGTTTGTATACCCCGCTTATATATAACACGCTAAAATTTCCCTTCACTGACTCCATGCGTCTATGGCTTAGGAATTAGCGACTCCGACTGACACCAAATTGAAGTAGTTTCGATGCCGGTCAGAAGCAAGGGGATGTCTAAAGAAATTGATGTGCTGTGATACAGCGAAACAGGCTTGTATGTAAATGACGAATATATCGACCTATATATATATATATATACACACACACACACATATATATAGGAAAAACTACTAAAACGTTTTAAGTTTTAAAATATATTTTTGACAGTATTTATTTATTTCTATTATTATATATAATAATATATAATTATATATAATTATGGAAATAAATAAATACTGTCAAAAATACATTTTTAAACTTACGACTTTTTAGTAGTTTTTCCTATACATATTAAGACAGTTTACGTGGATCATCATTATGCTATATATATATATATATATATATGTACAAATGTAAAAGAATGAAGATTAAAATTGCAACGTTGAAAACCTTAATTAAAAACAGTGCTCAATATAAAAATAGAGCAATAATATTTATTATTCAACTTTTACTTTGGAAGATGAAAATAACTACTACAAAATTGTACATTTTGTTTCGACATCGAAAAAACAATGTTTCATCAGGTAGATGAAAATGACGGCAATAAACGCTTTTATTTAAAAATTTATTTAATTAAGCATCACTTCACATTCCGCTTTTAGAAAATTTTCCGTACAAGGTAGTAGGTTTAATAAAGAAAGAAGAAAAACGAAGAAATCAAGAAAAGGAAAAGAAAGAGGAAAGGAAAGAAAAAAGAAAGAAAAAAGAAAGCATAAGAAATTAACCCTACTATAAAGAAAATAGAGAGAAAAAGGCAAACAGAGAGAAGTATAAGAACAAAAATTACAACGAGACAAAGGAAGTGGAAAGTAGAGAAAATACCAAATGAGAAGATGTTGAAGAGTTTAAGCCAATGAAATAATGCTAAAGATTAGAGTACAAATTTGAACGGAAATGAGGCTAACAGTAAGGTTAACTTCCGCTTTGATATTAGTAATGCTGATGATATAATAGATCCTTGGCGCTACAGAAACACAAACCAAGAACTGTATCAGATAACAAAACTCCAGCCTTTGATGACTTTCAATATCAACAGCAACTAAAATATACATCGCATGTAGCTCGAGAATAAAACAATGACATACTCAAAATGTTGACGTTCCTCGCTGCTCCAAACAAAAGGTTAGGAAAGAAACCTCAGTCAATACTGGAAATAGTTATAACAGCTAATGTACTTGAGAAACCTATTTTCCTGAAAAAAATGCTTTTGGTGAAAGGATTTATAAATTTCAACCATCAGTCACACTGGTTGTTTGGTTAATGAATACCGAATGTTTCCTTATAATGAAACGACTAATATTATCATTGGCATTCTGTCAATAACACTTGTATTAAATATTAACCCCGTCCTGAATACGACGATAAACTACATCCGGCAGCAAGACCTCTGATTGGGATGTTTTGAGAAGCTTGTAACCACTTCTTAATTGATGTTATTCCCAGGTCCACCTTCAAGCGGAGTTGTAGCACTTGTTAGGGTCTCAGCTATGGGCAAATAGTTAACCCGTAAACTAGGGTCAAAACACTATGAAAGTAGTAAAAATAAAATTACCTCCGATACATAAAAAAATTTTTAATTTGGTATTCAGTCAGTTAAGTGCCATACGTGATACACGCTTGGGCGATCATGTCTCGAAAGAGACATGACTGACTGGGCAGAAGATTATCCCGCAGTAGGTTGCCATTGCTTTCTGCGGTAGACCGGTTGCCGACCAAGACTATAGAACCCAATCTGTCCTGCTATTTAACCCATAACTGGAAGGAAGAGACCGATTAATACCTTTCCCAAGGATATTTGCGCGTAAGTGAATACAATGGATTCAACTGGAATTCGAACTCGGCTCCCCGGTTTCTCGTTCCGAGCAGATATCCACTGTACCACAACACACATCCAATTTGGGATTAAATGACTTATAAAGAGTTAAGATGCGTCAATAAACAAACAAATATTAACCACTGGCAATATATTTTTTTCATTTTTGATGCAAATTTAAGTCTTGTGTTGCTATAAGTCGACGTCAGGATATCATTAAACTAGTTGTTATTTTGATTTCGATCTAGAATTTCCTCTGTATAATGTTTGATCTATTTTGATTACTAACCTGATTCGTACACCAGACTTATACTTTGCTTTGTCTATTTATATCGTGTGCTTCTGCTTTGTAAATAACTTCTTCAATTTTTCAAACTCAATCAAGTGGACATTTACTTTGATCTTTACCGTTACATTTTCATTATTAACGATATCTTGTTTCACGTTATCTTTAAAATTTCTGGAGTTTTGTAATTTTATGTTATATTTGAAATTACAGCTGTAGCTTGATTTAACACTATTTTTATTAAACACCGCGTTTAGTTCAGAAGTTTCAGGGAAGTGCTTTATTGATCAATCCGAAAAATATTTTCCCTATTTTGTTTTTTTGGGTTTTTTTTAATCATCTCACCCCAAGCAAGGCATTCCACTGCCACTATTGCGCATGGGGCTACATAGGGGAAGGTAAAGAGAAGGAGTGGTTAGACATAGGGAATGTCAGGAGGAAGGTGACAGATGAGTAAGGATAGCGAGGATGAGGGTTGGGCAGATGAGAAGAGTGCTTGATAGAATAGGAGCAGGTTAGTGTGTTAGGAGGTGTCTATTGACCTTACATTTAAACTCCTGAAGATTGTAGCCGTCGGGGAAGCAATCGTTTGGAAGAGAATTCCACAGTCGGGAAGTGCGAGGAAAGAAACTGTTGGAGTAGAAGTTACGGCTGCATTTTATCGGTTTCACTGTAAAAGGGTGGGATCTAGTTGCTAATCTGGTATCTCGTTCAAATTCGTATTTAGGGGGCACCAGTGATGTAAGTTCATCGGAGCAGAAGCCGTGAAAGTATTTATAGAAGAGGCACAGGGAAGTCACGTCGCGCCGGTGGGAGAGAAACTGCAGGCGGTCTGCCAAGTCGGTATCTATCACATTACAGACCCTCCTCTGAACCTTATCGAGAAGCCCGAGGAGAACAGCAGGGGTACCCGACCAGATGTGGCAGCAGTATTCAATTTTACCTCTAAATTAAAAGGTGGGTTAAACCAAATTTCCTCATATTATTTTTCATTTGTTTATTTATTTGAGATCATATCCCAGTTTAGTTTTATGCCCATCTTCTTTTAAAGCCTTTCGGGATCTTTCTTTCATCGAAAATTATTTTACAAGGGGAATTTCTAGACAACCTGCATTGCATACCTTTAGGAATGTGTTTCATTATACTAGCAAGATGGTTAGATCCAGCATTCATATAAATGAATTTTTTTGGCTTTAATATTTGCGGAGACACTGCAAGTGTGTATATTAAATTAAACATCCAAATATTGGACAACCTTCCTATTCATTCGTACCTCTACTTCAATGTTGAGACTCTTCAAGAATTTAAAATCATTTTTCTTATTTTGTCATTTCCTCTTCTGTTGTCCGGCACTAACACCAGTCCATAATCTTTATATCATATGTGGTTGTCTGTGTGGACTATTTTGTTGATCTTGTATAAAATATACAGGTTCATTAGTTCGGAAAGATCAGCTTCCTCGAACGAAGCCTCTGATACATCAAAGTAGCCTTTTTTTTCAATCCATGATTTTCCATTTTGCTATAGTATATATTTACGGAAATGTAAAATTATGCTTACATGTTCAGATGGTATATTTACGAAGCCCTTAGCAAACTCCAAAGCATCAAGCAACCCTTTTTTAGATATTCTTGATTTCTAATTTTATGAAATCATTTTTTCTTTATTTCTTATTTTCTTGGACTAAGAAATACTCACTTGTGTCCTTCTATTAGTTATGTTGTGTAGCAATCTTAATAAATTGCACATATTTTTCATGATTCCCTGGTTTATTTTACGCTATTCTGTTTTTGTTTGGTTGATTAGTCGAAAAGAGGGATTATTAGAAATGTCATCCTTATGGTATTTTATGGTTAGAAATACTTACCGCATAGCATTTGGACCCCGTCACGTATATCCAGTTTAGCTGTGATGTTCTCGCCTCATGTATAATTTCAATGTAAAAATCTGGTGTCGTTTTGTAAGATTTGGTGACTGCTTCATTAATTTTTTCCTGTAATCTTTCAAGCTTATTGTCTAAATATTACTTGTTTTGTCGCCTTTAACAAGAATATTAGGTGCTTTTATTTATTTCATTTCTGCTTCAGTATTTAATAGTCTTTGGAAATTGCTATTCTTCTGCTTCTTCTTCTTCTTCTTTTATGTACCTTGTCCTTTCAGGACGTAGACGATCATGTCATTCCACGTCACCCTATCCCTTTCTCCTGTAACCTCTCGCAGTCCTCGTTCTGTCATCCAGCTGCTCATGCCCTTCAAATATGTTATCTACTGCTTTGCTCTGTCTCTTTTTTCCTCTATCTCGCCTGTCAGTATCAGGTTCTCCAAGCCCTCCTTCCTCATTGCATGTCCTAGGAACTTCAGTTGTCTCTTCCTGATGCTCAGTACTAATTTCCTTTTCGTTTCCATCCTTTCCAACACCTCATCATTGCTCACATGCTCGGTCCACGTTATGGTAGAACCATATTTCAGCTGCTTCAAATGTTTCCTTTATCTTTATTGATATTGTCCAACATTCACTGCCATATTGAAGAACTGACATCATATAGAAATACAGTACTTTCTTCTTTATTTCTAGTGAAATTTTCCTGTGTCTTAATATTTTACTCAGGTCCTGGAACGCGTCTTTCGCCATGCCAATTTGCCTTTGGATCTTTAAATTTTCGTACTTGCTTGACTTTAAAATCCCCCACCTGTATTTGGCATTTTGAGCTGCTCTTTCGAACTCTTCTAAATTTGTTTTTGCTTATTAGTCAAATCATAGCCAGCTCTTCTATTGCATGTGAGTAACTTCTGGTTTTAAATTTAAATGACAAAATTTTCATATTTTTTTTGCGCCTTACATATTTTTATAAGGAAAATAGTGCCTTACATATAATTCTGGTAAGGGACTGTTTAATTTTATGTAATAAACTAGCAGTTTAGCCCGGCTTCACTCGGATAGTTTAAAGAATAATAAGAATAAAAAACATACGATGAATTTATATAGTAAATACTTACACAACGTTTATCCTCGTTACATTTATAGATATAGATAACAATGTAAAATGTCTCTATTGGAATAGAGTGGGAGGGAGAGGGACAACATATATAGATATAGACAAAATAAAGTGGGATGATCGATTCTATATTATAATCAATACATAAACTGATCCCTGACTTTGTGGGGTGATAATTTATATTTTTCTACCCCGAATTTTGGCTTGCTGAAAAATTTCAAGGTGTCGTTAGCGTTCTAAAATTTTGATCTGCATCTGAGTGCAACTCCCGTCGAGCTAGACCGCAAAATGCAGACGCTAAGTCGAATTTATCAAACAAACAAATACTTATACGACGTCCACCCTCGTTACTTTTATGGATATAGATTTGGCATGTATTTATGCCTGTTAGGAGTAGAGATGTTTTTGATGTGTACGGTATGTTAAATTCTTGCATTTTTTTCCTCCGAAAACTTTTTAACTGATATGCGGCCGAGAAATAATATATAGAGGAAATAATATGTAGAGGAAAACGAACTAAAACAGAAGTTGTTAAGATAAATTAATTTTGAAAGCGTTACAAAATACACTTACAATAAAGTGCTCAACTGTAAAACAAGAGCAAAAATTATCTAAACTTATTTATAAATGGAACTTTATCTGTGTGTGTGTGTGTGTGTGTGTGTGTGTGTGTGTGTATCCGTTACCTATAGACTCCAAAACCGCTGAACCGATTTTCTTGAAAATTTACACAGTTGTACTATAAGCGTCTGCGAATGTTCTTAGCTAGGTTTTGTGTCTAGGTACCCCCGATAAATATCGAAAATCGATAATCGAAAAAAATCGGGTTATAGAAGGAGTGGTCCGATTTTAACCAAATTTGATACACGCATAGACAGAGACATAAGAAAAGATATTCAGAAGTTTCAAGGTTGTAGTTCTTACAATAGTGCAGAAAATAGATTATATATATATATATATATATATATATATATATATATATATATATAAGGCAAGATACCGGGTCTGATCAAAGTCAGTTTTTCAGCCCTTTTATTTTAGTTTTTACTTCGGGTTTGGCTCTAAGTACGTGTAATTGTAGTTCTTAGTCTCAGTCATGATACCATTTACTCAGAAAACTTATTTAGTCTTCAAAATTCAGTTTACGACGAAAAAACTTATTTGATATCGATACCAGGAAATCAAAATTTGACTTACATCCATTCATTTTTCTTTCAGTCTGCTGCTTCGCTTTAACTGGAAACAACTATTGCTTTTTAGTCTTTCGTGCCAACGTCCAAAGAGTCTGAGCTCCAAGACTATGGATTAGTTTTAAAGCTTTCATTACACCCGAGCAACGCCGGGCTATGCTGCTAGTAATTATTAAACAATTCTTGGTCAGTTAAAATACACCAGTAAATTGTTGTATTAAAAAGAGCTCAACACAAATTTAAAGAAAAATTTTTAAAAATAGTCTTTTCTTTTTTGTAAGTTCTAGAGCATCGCATGGCGAGAAAAATGGCAACCTATTATGTCTAGCAATGAGTAAAATTTATTGAGTTTTTCTATTCAATTGGAAGATAAATCAATCGAACTCAGAGAAAATACTAGCAAAATTTTAATATCAGGGTATCTCCTAGCGATAAAATGATTCCAAACCTAACCGCTCGGTTTGAAATAACTGGATCAGCCAGCAATCTTCCGAGAAGGGGTCCTAAGCGCCCTGTACGCATTAATACAACGGTCAAAGCTGTACGACAGAGTGTTCCTGAGGATCCATCAGCTTTTACTTGTCATCGCTCTGTTCAACTAGGCGTCACCAGACATCGTTTCCAAAGATTCTGAAACTTGATTTAAACACGTTTTCATGCAAGTTTTAAATGATCCAAACTTTACTTCTTCCAAATATCCAGCAGCGTTTTATATCATTCAGTTTTTTAGTGGTCATCCTGTAGAAACCCTTACAATATAAAAAGAAACGAACCACATTAAAAATAACATGATTTATATGGTATAAAAGTGGGTATGAAATATTTAATATGTGGGAAATATCTGATACGCACACAAAAATAACACAAATATTCGATACACGCTTCTAAGCTTAACTGTTATCTATGGCCTCATTTTAAACTGATTCCTCTTACAATTCAATTTCAATGCCATCGATCAAAAAACTCCAAAATTTAATCAGAAATCGTATACTATACAAATAACGTGCAGATCTTGATAATGACTGAGTTTGTCGAAAGTTCTTGAGCAAAACAGGAAAACATGAATTTCGACTTGTTCATTCCTAGTGTTCATCCCGATATACAACATCTTGGGAAATTGGACATTTTCTGACTATATTTTGGTGTTTTTATATTACTGGAACTGGAATTGAAGTTGGAAAAGAAAATAATGACTTTAAATGATGATTTTTACTTTCGACATTAAATCAAAATAAGTAAGAAACTTTCATCTCTATTGGAAAGAGCGATAACAGCTAGTGGACTCTAGAAACCTAATTTCCTGAAAACTATGTTTACAGAAAGATTTTTTAAGTATCAACTGGCTGTAACGTCAACAGTGGCTATTCTACGCTCCGGCCTTCTTCAGGTGCTGGGAATTTCGAACAAAACCTTTTATAACAATCACTTTTTTTAGTAATCATAAGTTATCTCCCTCTAACCCTGTAAGTTACTTGTTCATCACTGCTGTAGCCCGGTATTGAACTCACAACTCTTTGGGTCAAGTCACAACCAACTAACCAACCAACATCTGTATCCACTGGGCCATGTGTCCTTAAGGACAGTGGATAGTTCCTGTGAACATGTAACTTACAGGGTTAACTCATGACTACCAAAAAGAGGCTCTACGCAAAAGGGATGGTGATGATATTCCTCAGTGATTGTAATAAAGAGTTCTGTTCGAAATTCCTAGCACTTGAAAAAGGCCGGAGCGTATAACGGCCGAAACGTCGTACAAATTGCAACAAAGATGAGGACAATAGTCCGAATAATGTAAATACTCGCCACTTCAGGATCTTCGTATTTTGATAGATATTTTGCAGATATTCAAAACTATATTGCTGTCTGAAGGAAACACGACATTAATAAGAAAGCTCATTTTTGTAGTTATTATTATTATTATTATTAGTAGTAGTAGTAGTAGTAGTAGTAGTAGTAATGATAGTGAACATTTCACGATTTTCTTGTTTAAATTTTCTGAGTTTAATTTTCTGAATTTAATGCAGAATTTAATGATTGAATGATCTCCTTGCAAGTCTACAATTATAAAATAACCAATTGACTAGTATCAAAATTAAAATGATTTTTAGTTTAACTAATGTAGACGTTAAACACATTAGAGCGTTATCGCCTCCCCTTTTTTTTTCCTTTCTCCTTTGCCTTAAAACTAAACAGTGTCTTTGATATGAACACGTCCATCATCGCATTCAAACAAGAATGGCCTATACGTACGTCTTGCCAATACCCGAGGTATTGGCAAGACGTATGTATTAACTAAGAAACAAAGGGATAAGCCGAAGTATAAAATGGTGATTTTTCTATAACCCCAAGGTCAAAAGTATGGAGCACCCACTTAGGAATTAATTCGTTATACAGTCGTAATTGATTTAGTGAGACAATCTTTACACTACATCGAGTGCTCATAGTGATTTTCTAAACGTAGCTTAGATGTGACTCAAAGCCAAAAGTATGAGGAACCCAGTGAAGATCGAAATCACTATTCAGTTCTAACAGATATAGCGATACAAACTTGCTATTAAACTACTTGGAAGTGCTCAACAGAATTATTATTATTATTATTATTATTATTATTATTATTATTATTATTATTATTATTATCTTCTGCTTTCTGTTTTGTTTTTTGTTTTGTTTTTTATAAAAGACTTAACTCAAACTTACTTTTGTTGTTTAGACGGCTTTTTTCGCTAGGTTAGTCAGTTAATGACTGTAAGCGATTAATGTGCGTAAACAATGCGTGTCCTCCATTAATTAAACAACAAAGTAGATTGTTCGTTCATAGAGGAAAACAAGTTCAAAATCAAATCATATTTTTAAAAGTTTTACATCCTTTTTTTTTTATTTTTTTGTCTCTAGTTCAAAACTGTGTTTATTCTAGAGCTTCTTTTGAAATGCTGCCCAAAATACAAAAATATGACTTGTCTCATTCATAACGAACGATCCCGACGTTTTCACCCATAGTGGCAAGTTAAGTGTTTGACCATCAAGAAGCGTTACTCGCACCAAGTCAGCGAATCGGTTTTCAAGTGAGATTGGCGAGCGAAAGTAGAAATATACAAAATAAGCTGAACTCTCTGCGTCGATACTGTAACTAACCAGTTGGCTCGAAGTCAAACCATTGAGTGGCTTCGAAAGAAAACATTGCCGTGTACAGCGTTGCCGAGTTGACATTGGATATTCGGGGGCGCTTACTCGCTTGTTTTATGACTGATGTTTCTATTAAGTTCCTTGCGTAGACAATGCAAACAAAGATCGCAAAAGAGGGTCACCAAATGACAAGAGTCGTTTTCCCCGCGAATGTTTCGATCACCACGCTTCAGTGGTCCATGAAATTCGAGGAAATGGTCGCCATAAAAACGTTTTTAATCTGCTGGCGTAAGAATTGGAAGTCTCGTTCGTTCATAATCTCATTACCCTCCATCACGCCAACGAAATGGAAAATAGGCGAAATGAAGGGATAATAATACACGTGTGGTTAGAAATCGGAAATCAGCAAAGAACATAGCATTGAAGCCTCGTTGGAGAGCTGTCAGTTTTAAGGGTAAAAATATTCAAGTAAATAAAGAAACAATTTTAAACAAAGACAAGTCGAGTCACAAAGGTGAAGGAAAAAAAACCAGGGAGTCGGGCCATGTTCTTTTAATCCAAGATTGTTTGACCACAAGTTTGTATTGCTTCATTTGAAATAGTTTTTTTTTTCTACGAGGGAAAAATTACGCATGCGCACACACACACACACACACACACACACACACACAAAAGCAAACAACAAGCTTTTGATAGACAGAGATGCAAATATACTCAGACGTAACATCATTTAAATTGATGGCTACTTTACAATGCCAAGTTTAATCTGAAAACAAGCCAGATGCTTTTAACTTTTTTTTAGTTAGAATTGAACTTAGTGTTAATGGAGAGTAAAAAAAGAAAGCTAAGGATTGAACACAGTCAGAGTTGATCTAGCGAGACAAGCTTGTTCACCATTACATCTCTTCGAAGTACCCATGCAAGAAGTATAAAGAGCAGCAAAAACAAATATATCATTGTCATGGGTTTTTTTACTGAAATTTTACTTTTTATAAACCTGAAAATGTAAAAGAACACACAATCGGGCAATTCATCATTTATAAGGCATTTCAATGTTTAAATATCATTTCGCTATGCCGCTATTAAATATTTAAATGTTATCTCATTATAACGCCCATCCATGTTTAATTATTTTGTTATACCGTTAGTAAATATTAAAATGTTATCTGCATATGACTCCCTTCAATATTTAAATATCATTTCGTTATACCGCTATTAAATATTTAAATGTTATCTTCATACAACACCGTCAATGTTTAAATGTTATTTCGTTATACCACTATTAAATAATCAAATGTTGTCTTCTTATAACGCTTTTCAATGTTTAAATTTTATCTAGTATCTTCGTGTGCAGTTTGATACTTAAAATGAACATGAATGCTCCGATTTGAAACGATACGTGATGACGATCGATAAAAGGTGGATGATCTAAACTTATATAATAAACGGAACTTTGCCTCTGTGTGTGTGTGTGTGTGTGTGTGTGTGTGTGTGTGTGTGTGTCCGTGTGTGTGTGTCCGTTACCTATAGACTCCGAAACGGCTGAATCGATTTTCTTGAAAATTTACACAGTTGTACTATAAGCGTCTGCGAGTGTTCTTAGCTAGGTTTTATGTCTAGGTACCCCCGATAAATATCGAAAATCGATAATCGAAAAAAATCGGGTTATATAGGGAGGGATCCGATTTTAATCAAATTTGATGCATTCATAAAAAAAGACATAAGAAACATTATTCAGAATTTTCAAGGTTACAGTTCTTACAATAGTGCAGAAAATTGATTATATATATATATATATATAAAGGCAAGATGTTTGTGTGTGTGTCTGTTTATCTGCCCGTATTTTCTCAACCCTTTTATTTTAGTTTTTGCTTCTGGTTTGGCTCTATGTAGGTATAATTGTAATTCTTAGTCTCGGCCATCATACCATTTACTCAGAGGACTTATTTAGACTTCAAAATTCAGTTTACGACGAAAAAAACTTATTTGATGCCAATACCAGAAAATCAAAATTTGACTTACATCCGTTCATTTTTCTTTCAACCTACGGTTTCGCTTTAACTGGAAACAACTATTGCTTTTTAGTCTTTCGAGCCAACGTCCAAAGAGTCTGAGCTCCAAGACTATGGATTAGTTTTAAAGCTTTCATTACATCCGAGAAACGCTGGGCTATACTGCTAGTTTGCAATAACACGAAAAACAGATGATCGTGAATAAGAGGACAAAACAACACTTTATTTTTGGACACAAAAAATGTGATATAATTCATATGGTTAGAAAACATGGAAATTATTTATTATGAAGCAAACGATTTATTCGAACAAATATTGCACTTGATTTTACTATCAGAGAACAACAGCATCCGAATTTGGCAAAAGAGTGACGTAATATTCGGTTAAGAATAGAACACATGTTCTGTTTAACTCATCAGCAACGTTAAACATCTGATTGCTTTTTACTCAGGATTGAAACCCGACCGAATTAGCGCCAGTCGTCGATTCTCCCTCTGAGCTAAGGGCACTCGGTAGAAGGAAGCGGCTTGATGGTAAAATCTCAAATAATATCCTAATAATATTAATTGTTTAAATTATATATTAAAATGAACTAACCAAAACGACTCAATGTAAATAAAATTATTTATTAACAGAGCCAATATATATTTTTCACATATAAAAATTTCAAAATTTATGATCGAATGATTATTTCCACGAACTGAATTCGCTTCTTCAGCAATCTTTAATATTATGGAAAAATTCAAAATTTACTTGAGTGTGTGTGGGCTAAATAAATAAGAAGTCAGCTTGACAATGAAAATAAAAGGAAAAGCGTAGCGAATAGAACTTGAAAGAAATAAAGAAAGAAAGAAAGAAAGAAGTATATATATATACATATATATATATATATATATATATATATATATATATATATATATATTATTATTATTATTATTATTATTATTATTATTATTGCGAAAATGGTTAGTGCCAAGATTGTTGTTGTTTCGTAGGTTTACTAATAAAAAATATTTTCAAATTTTCCTTTTGTCATATTCAACGAAATAAACATAGATAGATAGATAGATAGATAGATAGATAGATAGATAGATAGATAGATAGAATAGGATCTGAGAGGGATAAAAATAGATAGATAGATAGATAGATAGATAGATAGATAGATAGATAGATAGATAGATAGATAGATAATGAATGGTCTGAGAGGGATAAAAATAGATAGATAGATAGATAGATAGATAGATAGATAGATAGATAGATAGATAGATAGATAGATACATAGATAGATAATGAATGGTCTGAGAGGGATAAAAATAGATAGATAGATAGATAGATAGATAGATAGATAGATAGATAGATAGATAGATAGATAGATAGATAATGAATGGTCTGAGAGGGATAAAAATAGATAGATAGATAGATAGATAGATAGATAGATAGATAGATACATAGATTGCAATAGGTATCAATCTGAGGACAGGGCAGAGGATTTGAAAAGAGCTGGATGAGTCTAATAGTGATTACGAGTGCACGTGAGCACGAAAAAAATCACTCTGATCGTTCTGATAATAAGATAACTCCCGAATGTGTTCATGGGGGCCCCAGACTCAACAAACAGGCCTGAAGCAAGTGCTCTGAGAAAGTAGTACACTCCTAGTTAAAGAGGGAGGTTACTGGTATTCTATGTCTGGCAACAGGACTCTGAACCCTGACGCACAAGAAGTTGAACCCATTTATGCTTGTCAAACGAGTTCTGCGACCACATAACCCCTTACATCTGGCCACCTAACTTCCCAGTCTGCAAACCCTGTGATTATTATGTGTGGAACGCAGTTGAGCGAGAGATTAGCAAAACTCCTTGTAGCACCAACGATGAACTGAAAGGAAGCTTTATGACAGTAGTCACCAACTTAAACAAGGGGACAGTCCAGGAAAGTTGCAAATGATTCCATTGCACCGTCTTCTCTATACACAAGGTGTGATAGATAAATTTTCGTCTAAATTATGCAAAAAATTTAAAATAACACTCATATTTCATTTTAACAAATATATTTCGCCAAACTACACAAAATACCTTGAAATACTCGAGAGTAAACTTATTCAATAAAATCGCCATTGGCTGTAACCATGGACTCTAGACGACTTCGGATTCAACTCTTCATTAGATAGATAGATAGATAGATAGATAGATAGATAGATAGATAGATAAAGTTATTTAAATTTTGATTTTGAGATGTGCTTATGAGATCGGTCTCTATTTGTTACTCTCTCTGTCTTTCTCGCTCTCACTCTCACTCTTACTCTCTCTCTCTCTCTGTATATATATATATATATATATATATATATATATATATATACTATAAAATATACAAAGTAAAATATGAAATAATTCTCATAATAATAAAAAAAATCATTTTTTATTTTTCATATATATATATATATATATATTATTATGAGAATTTTTTCATATTTTACTTTGTATATTTTATAGTATATCTTGACCATGATGACTATAGCATTGTCTTTGTTTGCTTCCGTTATAATTACCTTGTTATTTCTTTAAACATTCTCTAAGACTAGTCTTTGTTTGTAGTTGAGGATGTTGAATGAATTGGATTCTTCTTAGAGATTGAGGTTCCAGAGTTTGTTTTTTTTTTGTTTTTTTTTTTAATGTTTAAATCATTTTTTATCGTCGTTTTTGTTTGGGAAGAATTTAGATTTATTTTTTGCTATTGAGTCATCTGTAATGTTTTGTTATTGATTCTATTAATCTGAATTTTCGTTCATATTATGAAATATCTTTTTTTTTTAGGTTTTTTATATTGTATTTCGAGGCGGGGCAGAATTTGAGGCCTAATTTTAATAGGTCAATTTCATCCTCTGTTAGTGCATGTGTAGATAAATTTATTATTTTGGGTTTTGTGCCATCTAAATAAGTCTTCTAGTTCGGACTGGGTTTTCTAGAAAATAATGAGTGTTTATTTCCACACATTCCGGGTTTTTCAAGATATGCCTTCTTGCTAGAGATTTTGGGTTCTCCTAAATAGTGAGAAGTTCTTTTTATAAAATGGGTGTGTTGATTCTAGATTGTGCTGTATAAGTGTGTCATTTTGTGTTATAAGGGATGAACCGGGTGTTCTAAAACTGATGTTTCTGCATGTGGTTAAGTTTTCTTTATACATGAGTGTTATTTAAATTATTTTCATTGTTCGGACTGTTGTTCTCATCTTTACTGACATATTCATGGACCTAATCTAATGACTTAAGTTGTGAGTTCAATACCTAGCTACAGTAGTAGTAAACAAAAGAAATAAAGAGATAAATCCGGAAGTGGCATGACTCATGGTACGAGAACAATCTACACCAGTGGTCGAAATAATGTGTTTATTTCGAAATTCCAATCACCTGAAGATGTTCGGGATGTACAACGGCCGAAACATCGTGAATATGGCAATAAAGACGAGGATAAAAGTTCGAACAATGTAAATAATTGCAATACTTTCTTTCCAAAATATACACAAATATATTTGAGTGTGTTATTTTCTGGGGAGTTTGACTGGAGCGGTACGTCTGTCAAACAGTAACGCAGGTGTCCCAAGGCGAGCTCAGCGAGGACAGGAACCTCGCGTGGAGCAAAAAGGCAAAAGGTCGTTCGATCACAATTGGGTTGGTTTTGTTATTGTGTGTGTGTGTGTGTGTGTGTGTGTGTGTGTGTGTGTGTGTGTGTGTGTGTGTGCTGTCGAGCGTATTTTGGTAATTGTAATTGCTGTGTGTGTGTGTGTGTGTGTGTGTGTGTGCGCGCGCGTGGCGTCTTGCGTTTTGGTTCTTACATTTGTTATATGGTTTTCTCCATATTTGGCGGTGTCGTGTGCAGTTTTAATTTTGGGTTGAGTTTTGTGTTTCATTTTGGTTATTTTTTAGTTTTATCCCATTATCAGTTTTTTCCCTTACCAGATTTTAACCAGATTGTTTTTTTCTGTTTTTTTTTTGTTTGTTTTTTTGTTTTTTTGTTTTTTTTTGTTTTTTAGCAGTAGTAAGGTATTTATTTTTATTTTCCCAGTAGTTCGGTATATTTTTTTCATTAATCCGGTGTTTTTTTTTTCCAGTCGTCCGATCTTTTTTCTTTTTTCAGTAGTCCGGTATTTTTTTTTTTTTCAGTAGTCTGGTATTTTTCTCCTCCACGTCTTTGCATTTTGACTCCAATAATTCTTATAAGAAACGGTGAGTTTGTTTGGAACATAGATACCTGATTTCTGTCAATAGTTCATTGTCAATGCTAGCGTATTTTTCGTAACGCGTATTTTGTCTTGCAAGTATTTCAATTCGGGCCTGATATTTTGCTAGGCTCAGCGTATTTTTATTCGTTTCTGTTACCCTGGTGTCCTATGAAGTAATTTTTCCCTAAATCTCCTTTATGAAGGTTTTGTATGTAACTGCAGTTTCTTTGCTTTGATAGCAGTTTCTTTGCTTTGTTTCTTTATATATATATATATGCGTGTGTGAGGGAGAGAGATAGAGAGAGAGATTGTGTATGTATGTGTGTGTTTCATTGAAGAAGTTCGATAAAGAAGATTTTTCCTAATTTTTATTTAATTTTTCCAGCATTCTAACCGCTAAGAAATGTAAAGTTTCCCGAGCGCTTTCAACCATTTCTCTGGCCTTTCTCAAGAGTGTTATCTTTCCGCTGTTATTTTATTCTCATGTTTTGAGTGTTACATAATAATTTATTTTCCGTTGTCTTTATTTACTAAAACTAAGAAACCTAAAGGGTGAAGACATTACAATAATGCCTTCACTAAACCTCGAAGTCGACATGACTTGACACAGCTCAGCTAAGTGACAAACTATTTCACATTAATTCTGTTAACTGCAATTTTGGCAATAAGCATCATATAATACTATATATATATATATATATATATATATATATATATATATATATATATATTGTCATCCGCTGACAGATCTGTTTCGCCGTATCACAGCTCATCAGTATGGTTAGACTCCGATTGCTTTTTTACCCAGGATTGAAAACTGACGGAAATGGCGTCAGTCGGCGACTCTATCCCTGGGCTATGGGCGTTCGGTGGAATAGTCATCTGCAGCCAGATCTGTTTCGCTGTATCACAGCTCATCAGTACGGTTAGACATCCGATTGCTTTTTACCCAGAATTGAAATCCGACCGAATTGGTGTCAGTCGGCGATTCTATCTCTGAGCTATGGGCGCTCGGTAGAAGTAGGCAAACTTTTTAGCATGCACATTATCATTATACACACGCCCAATCAATAGCTGAGAGTGTTCTGATTCATTGCTGAATGAACGATGACACACTACCGGCCATAATTATTAGGCCACCGAAGTTTTATTAAAAGAAATGATGCATTTCATATTATTTTTAGTATTTATTGCCAAATAAAAATAGAATGTTTCTTTTGTTATTATTACTTTGCAAAATTTTACAAGGTAAGGAAGCAAAGATGAACTCGTTTAAATCGCCCTAAATTTTTTTCATTCTTTCATTAATGAAACTGAATCTAGGTAATTATTAAATATTTATAAATTTATTTGATGCACATGTTATTGTGCAGTATTAACAGAAGAACCATTCTATTTTATTTACAATTATTCACTTGGCAATAAATACTAAAAAAGATTAAATACATCATTTTTTTAAAACATTGGGGTAGCCTAATAATTATGGCCGGTAGTGTATTTCTCATCTTCTTTTTTGTACATGATAAATGTGTACTTCAAACGTTCCTAGTTGACGCGGAATAAAGATTGCATTGTGAACATTTTTACTGACGCCTCTTCATTTATTTTCTCAAGACTGAATACACTGATGATTTTACGAAATGCCAGGTGTATTCCCTTTCGGCGCATTGCATAAACTTTAATAAAGATCAGGGATTTTAAAATTACTTCCAAACGAAATCCAATTGCGTTCTCAGTTGGCGCCTTTTTTATTGCCTTCATCATATGTCAAGTCAAAATGGCGGATCACTTTAATTTTATAGATGTGAAAACAAAACGAATTATTAATTCTAAATGTAGCATCTACAATAAAGCAATGAAAGAAGAGGAAAAAAGCAATAACGATCAACATATTTTTTCTTATAATTTTTTTTAAATAGAGTATTGCTGCCATATTTAAGTTGAAGTTGCCCAGTTCTTAGTTTCATTTCATGTGTTTTAAACTACATTCCTTAGTCCCACTATCCTTACATTTACAACTAGGACCCACGCTTCATATTCCTATAATACGAAGTAAGTTCAATTATAACGTCTTCCTTAGAACTGCTACTTTGTTGAACAGAACCCCGGCAGGATATTTCCTCAATCACCACAATATTGACCTCTTCAAGTCTAGGGTTAACTGTTAGATTTTCTCTTTGTATTCCTTTAGTAAGTATTAAGTTCCACTCTGGCAGATTCTTTCTTAGAACTGTTACTTTGTTGAACAGAGCCCTATCAGGATGTATTTCCAATCACTACAATCTTGACCTCTTCAAGTCTAGGGTTAACTGTTAGCTATTCTCTTCGTATTTCTTTACTAAGAATGAAGTTCCACGGGGACAGCTTCTTCCCTTAAACTACTGCTTTGTTAAACAAAATCCCAGCAGTTTTTCCCAATCACTACAATCTGGATCTATTGAAGTGTAGGGTTAACTGTTATCTTTTCTCTTTGTATTTCTATACTTAGAATTAAGTTCCACTCGAACAGCTTCTTCCCTTGAACTACTCCTTTTTAAACAGAACCCCAGCAGAGTGTTTTTCTCAATCACTGGAAACTTGACATGACTGAAATACACTGCTCAGCTAAGTGACAAACTATTCCATATTAATTCTATTAAAGTTTTATCCTTATCTAGATATCAAAAAATCTGCTCGCTTAAAATGCTTTTGTACCAGCAAACTACTAAGTTCGTCGGAGCAGAAGCCATGAAAATATTTTTTTCATTTCCTGATATTTTCTTATATGAGTGTTGGTAAATAATCACGAGAGTCTTAAAGCTATATTGACAACGATTTCTGTTTTATAAAGTCTTTTTTTTTTCGTATCTTACAATTTTAGGCAAAAGACAGGAATATACAGAGTTTATCTACCATAGTCAAAAGTTAAAAAATATACGAACATTTATTAATACTACATAAACAAAATTAAGCAATATATGAGTGCGGTGAAATTTGCCTTACCCTAAACCCCAGGCTACCTACGCCTCTTCTCAACACCTAACATTTAAGTGCTTTTCTATTTTCGTTCAAACGCAATTTTCGCTTCAGGTAGAAGACTTAGAGTAAAATTAAGGTCAAATATAGATGTCTGTACTCTGACACTGGGGTTCTGATCGAGAAAGAAAGTCTATTAAATGATAGATTTTGTCCTTGTCTTGTTGATATTTCTCTTATTCTCACGTTAGGAGTCGTTTATGCGCAAAACTCCATCATGAAATGAAATGAGAGATCCAAACACTTACAATGATTTTCCGACGAATGTATGATCCTCTCTTTCGACAACTTGTCGCGCATAAATTTGTTGGCGCTTGTTTTTAATTTGACTTTACGGTAAAGCATCTTCAAGTCTAATAAACTCTCAGTGATTTACAGTCTCCGACAATAACAAGTCGCACTTACAAATACAATGCTTTGTTTGTTTTAAATAAATTGATATATGAGTAGACTTGTAGAATACTCAAAGCTGGTGTTGTTCCCTTGTACTGTACCTTATCGATCTAACGTTTTTCCTTGGTATAAATTGGAACAATTTTTCCCGCCTGAATACATCCTGCATATACACAAATCAACCATTCGTCCGTGCATGGAATACTGCTGCCATATACGGTCAGGCGCCCCTACTGTTCATCTCAGTGTTCTCGACAGGCTCCAAAGGAGAATCAGTAATGTAATAGGTACCGACTTGGCGGCTCGACTATAGCCAATTCCCCTCCTCCCTTTGTCTGTTCTATAAATACTTTCATGGCTTCTGCTCCAACGAACTTAAGTCACTGGCGCCTCTGCAACCGGTGTTTACTCGTGCAACAAGATTGGCAACTGGGTCCCACCCATTCACAGTTAGATTAACCAAATGTAGACGACAATTCTACTCCTGCAGCTTCTTCTCTCGCATTCCCGCCTGTGGAATTCGCTTCCATATTCTTGCTTTCCTGACGGCTACAACCTCCAGGAATTTAACTGCGATGTCAATACTCATCTATTAACCACTTGTCTCTAGTTCTTTCACCACCCCGTATATCCTTTCCTTTCTCTCCACCTTTGCTACAGTCATCACACCTATATTCCCATCCTTCTCTTGCTCCTTTCTAACTGGTTCATCTTCCTCTTCACTCTCTTCTACTTAATCTTTTTACTCTTATGTAGCCCCCTGCACATCAGTGGCATTACCGCCTTGCTCGGGGTGATACGATTAAAAAAAAGTTATATTGAATCAATTGCTAGGCCTGCTGCTAGGAGAAACAGTTCACTATGCCGTGCTAGATAATTTTCTCATCAGAATCTATGTTGCATTTTTTTCAGTTTACCATTCGTCTGTTCATCAAATACTATTACCTGCTGCTTCTGTTGCGCAACAAAAGATTCTTGATAAAATCCAAATAATTTGCAATATCGCCGGTCCTCACCTGGCATCTTGATTTCGGTCTTTTCCCACCGCCGTCACGCCGTTTCCGTGTTTCTTTTCTATGAATACTTTTATGGTATTTTTTATGATCTTTCTTCTTTGTTACCTCTGCTCTACAAAGGACTAGACTGACAATTAGGTCTCATTTTTTTTTACAATCGAACTTGTTAGATGTAACTGTCAGTTGAATTCTAATAGTTCATTAACTCGCCCTTTTCATCTTTGGAACTGTTGTGGCGACTTGTGTACGAATCTTCGTATATATATAAATATATATATTTCACTTCTACCATCAAATGCCCCACGTAGAAAACAAGACATTTAAAAAGTCACCAAACCCAAAACATATGTCCGCTATGTAGACGAGATTTTTATATAGGGAAAAAAATCACTAAATTAATAATCATAAAACCATATTCGAAAAAACTTTTTCTTTTATTTATTAAATTAGTAAAAAAATCAACTCCTATTCATAGATATCCTCGTAAAATTCAGTAATAACACATTCACAACTTTATTATATCAAACCCCACAAGCAAAACCTCTCGCTACCTTAATTTTAAGAGTGAATGCAGACTTAGATATAAAATAGTAGTTATAAAAACAGAGAGCATACGAGAAGTCATTCTCTCGTTCACTTTTGCTTAAAGAACTCAATAATGTAAAACAGATGCTAGTTAACAATGGTTTTTCTAACTACCTCATCGACCATTAGATTAGACTATTTTATTCTAAAGTAATTAATAGCAATACTGAACATACAGATAAAACAATAACATTAACATATTCTACAAAAGCCAAGTAAAGATAAACTTTAAGCAAATTATCTCTTACAAAAATTTCAAGCAGAAAAGAAAACATTTGTACAAACACAAGAAAAATTAAATCAAAAGCTTATTCACAGTGTGTTGTTAGTCGTCTCTAACGAAACTTGTATAAAAAAGGGATTGTCTTCCCAAATACACAATATATATATTCTTAATATATATTAAGATATATATATATATTAAAAATTATATTTATATTAAAATAAATATATAATTATATATATAATTATATATAAAACATATATTTTATAACTATAAAAAAATAAAATATAATTATATCTATATTAAATAAAAGAGGGATTGTCTTCCCAAGTACACAATATACACATACAATTATTAGACCACTCCAGTGTTTTAAAAGAAATGATATCTTTCATATTATTTTTTAGTATATACTGCCAAATATCATAAAATATAACAACCCATATGCAGAGTCAAAACTACAAAGATGCAATATTATTTATGATTTCATAATTCTTCATCCTATTCCATTTTTTAATTGGAGCAGATAGACCCTAATATCGCCCGGTTCACACTTCTCCCACCTCTATTGAACAGGAGTAGAGGCTTATCCCTTGATCCATGTTTATGAAGTTGTTTCTGGCTTTCTCTTTTCTCTCAGCAGTCCACAGTATTGGTGCTACCGTAATTTTCCTGCAACGTGTGTGGTCGGTTGAAACGTCTCTTCATTGTGTGGGTGCTGGGTTGGCAGTTTTCTGGTTGCTGTTTCTGACTGATAGTTAGGAACCCTAACTCTTGCGTAGCGTCAAGAGCTGCTGTTCTGATCAACAGTTGCATAATATTGGGGTTCTTGTAGTGCCATGTCGGGCATGGATAGGTGTCCCTGCAAGCGTTTTTGGTGGGCAAGCCCGAGGCCACATTTTGCTGCAGCTCGTTCCCTTCGTAGTTAATGACCGCCTGCCTCCTCTTCTCGAGGTCTCTCCTTTCCAACAAAAATTTTCTATAAACAAATCATTATACTACATGCCTATTCGGACAACTCACATTACCCGACCATAGATCAATTAGGAGTCATTTAAAAACACACGAAAACCTACGAAACTATCCGTAACATACTAGTAGAAAATACAAGTATAAAAGTCACATCCACATCTAAAAAAAAATTTAAATACCGAGAACCTTAATAATAATAAAAAAGAAATTCCAAGGCTCAATAATATTAACTACAAACACGGCCACAGTGTGTTTGGAAAATAAAATATTCCTATGACTTCAGACACATACATAAAAAAAAAACACGCATTCAGTTGAAAATTAAAAATCGTGCTTGATAATGGCTAACAGAATAAACGAAAGCGCTCAAATGCACAGAAATTTTGGACAGATTTTACACATTTTGTGTCCAGAAAAAAAAACACTTGTACAAACACAAGAAAAATTAAATAAAAAGCTTAATCACAGTATGTTGTTAGTCGTCTTTAACGAAATTTATATAAAAGAAGGAATGTCTTCCTAAATACACAATATGTATATTCTTAATATATATTAACATATATATTATAAATATATTATAATATATTATATAAATATATTATAATATATTATATTATAATAAATTATATTTATATTAAAATAAATAGATAATTATATATGAAACATATATTTTATAACTATATATAAAAAATAAAATATAATTATATCTATATTAAATAAAAGAGGGATTGTCTTCCCAAGTACACAATATATACACCACCGGCCATTATTATTAGGCAACCCCAGTGTTTTAAAAAAAATGATATATTTCATACTATTTTTTAGTGTGTACGACCAAGTGAATAATTGTAAATGAAAATAAAATGGCTTTTTGTTAATACTGCACAATAACCTGCGCATCAAATGAATTTATAAATATTTAATAATTACCTATATTGCAGTTCCATCAATGAAAGAATGAAGAAAATTTAGGGTGAAACGGACGAGTTCATTTTTGCTTCCTTGCCTTGTAAGATTTTTCAAAGCAATTATCACAAAAGAACCATTCTATTTACATTTAGAATTATCCAAAAATAATATGAAATACATAATTTCTTTGAAAAAACTGGGGTGGCCTAATAATTATGACCGGTCGTGTATATTCCTAATATATATGTTGGTTATCATCTGCAAAATCGTCAGTTGAATGTTTATCAATAAAACTTAACACAAGTAAAATTCAATGATGAAAACTTTCTTACGAGTGAAAAAAGAAAAGCTACAAATGTGGGCCGAATATTTTTGAAAGATGCAGACTAGACCTCAAGTTTCAATTCCAATGCAACCAGTAGCTCCTAAATTGACACTTTCTTTTAGCGAAGAAGAGATATGAACAACTTTCAACTCCCTGAAGAATAACATTCTTCCAGGCATGGGTGGTATGTGCTAGCGTACTTAAGACAGGAAAGAGAGAAATTGTCTCTGGGGTGCTCATATTTGCAGCAAAGTCTCAAGATGTAGAGTGATCCGGAACGTTTGGAAAGACGATACATGTTTCAATATTTCGAAGAAAGGGAAACTTTATTGATTGCTTTCATAGAATATGAGTGACTTCCCTAGCAAATTAAAAATACTGGAGATAATCCTTAAATGGATTAGAACTACTGCCGAATGAATTAGAAACAGGCATTCTTCAGACCAAACAGAACTTGTGCAGTGTTGATTTTGATACTACAGAATATCATAGAGAAATGACATGGATATATTCTACACTTAGCGATGAATTTCATTGGGTTCAAAATGGTATTTGATCATATCTGTAGACATCTGTAGAAGACACTACTCTCTTGTGGCCTTTCCCAGTTTGCAATCAGAATAAAAGATCAAATCCGAGGTAATTCTCGTTGTTACATACGCACAGAGGATGTTTTAGCAACCGATTTCAGGTTTTATCTCTTGCCTGGCAAGGCTTTCTCGAATAGTATTTATATAGTATTTCCCTATTGAATGATTTCTCAAAAAAAGAAAACTAATTGGAAATCCAAACATCAATTGTCATAGAGAAGAAAAGCCACATCATATTGGTTTTGAAAATGAAAAATACGGCTTATGAGATAACACAAATCTAAACTTATTCATAAATGGAATTTTGTCTGTGTGTGTGTATGTGTGTGTGTGTCTATGTATGTGTGTGTGTCTGTGTGTGTATCCGTTACCTATAGACTCCGAAACGGCTGAACCGATTTTCTTGAAAATTTACAGTTGTAATATAAGCGTCTGCGAGTGGTCTTAGCTCGGTTTTGTGTCGAAGTATCTCCGATAAATATCGAAAATCGATAATCGAAAAAATCGGATAATAGAAAGAGTGGTCCGATTTTAATCAAATTTGATACACTCATAGACAAAGACATAAGAAACGATATTCAGAAGTTTCAAGGTTGCAGTTCTTACAATAGTGCAGAAAATCGATAATATATATATATATATAAGGCAAGATGTTTGTGTGTGTCTGTTTATCTGTCTGTATGTCTTTTATACAAATCCACAAATTTCATCCGATTCTCACCAAACTTCACACGAAAATTCTTTAGGCTGGGCCTGGGCTCCAGGACCATGGATTAGTTTTAAAGCTTTCATAACACCCGAGCAACGCAGGGCTATACTGCTAGTTGTTTTCATAAATTTAAGATTGATTGATTTCATTGTCCTTCTTCTCAGCTATGGGTTAAACATCATGACAGACAACCTGAATTCGAAACTTTGGTTTGATTGATTGATTCGATTTCTACCGACTTATCAACTCTTTGCAAGTTATTTAAAGCTATAAATATTCTTAGATTGTAAAAACTTCTTTCATATAATAATAATTTAGTAATACACGTATAACTAATTAGCCCATAGCTGGGAGAGAAGATGTGGTTTCATAGCATTTTTAGAGTTATTTGCGCGTAAGTAAATATAACAAACCCGACTGGAATTGGAACTCGGCTTCAAATAGCAATTCCAAACCATTATCCTTTGCGCTACTCATGCACCCAAACTTACAGCACATGGTATTCCTAAGCATCAGCCATCTAGGTACTGAACAGATTCTACGTTGCTTAACTTCGATGATCGTACTAGAACAGGTATTTCAACATAATGGGGCAGTAATCCATAGAGTTATGAACATTATTAACATCATCATCATCATCATCAGTCTCATGACCGGATCGTAGCGTCACCGCATAACTGAGTAAATGACCAGCTCTCTCCACATGTCTCAGTTTCGTGCCAATGTCCGAGTCACTGTAAATGATCTTCTAAACCATTCAGTGACGTTATCAGACAATTTTCCATATTTTGCTTCTTTTTCTTTAGTCTAACTGAAGGTGGAACCTTACAGGATGTCAGCAGAACGATTGGCTCTTATGAAGTGCCCACACCATTTCAACTTTTGCTACGTTACCATGGATCTATGGATTTTCTAACGGTCTCGCTTTTTGTCTGTTGGTGTCTCACACTGTTTCATTTATTATGTGGTGTACATAGAAGAGGTTTACGATGTATTCCTTACATCTTTAGATACTATACTGAATAAAATCGCATTCATACAAGTATTCATCCAATATTTTCAGAAAAGTATTCATTTGAATGAATTTTATAACGTAAGAAATAAAGAATTGATGTAGCTGTGTTTGTTTAGCTGTGGCAGCAAAGGAACGTGGACAAGTCAGTCAGTTAAGTGCCATACGTGATACACTCTTAGGGCGATCATATCTCGAAAGACTTGGCAGAAGACTATCCTGCAGTAGGTTGCCATTGCTTTCTGCTGTAGACTGCTGCCAGCCAAGGTTATAGAATCTGCCCTAATATTTAACCCATAATTGGAGAGACGAGAGGGATTAATACCCTTCCTAAGGGTATTTCTGCGTAAGTGAATGCGAGGAATTTAACTGTAATTCGAACTCGGCTCTCCGATTTGTTGTTCCGAGTCAATATCCACTGCACCACAACGCACATCCGCACGTGGACAAGATTTAACACAATTCGACTGCTGAATAATTGGACGAAGATGGGGAATATTTTTCCAGAAGACAACAGTAGCAAGAGATTATGAATTCCGTGAAGCCATCTCGTGTGTGAAGTTAGTGGATGCCTATACGTGATGTAAGAACGTGCCTGCATGTCCGACAAAGAAGGCAACCACTCGACAAAGTGGAACTTTCCATCAAATCACATTCGAATTTAAAGCTATCACTGCTCAAGCCAATAAGAGAAGTGAGATCGATTATCATTGGGGTGACTATACAAAAATTGGATTCCAACAATGTGCGCGCCTTGGCAGGACAAGACTGATAAGGTCATTTTAAAATATTATTTTTTTCATCATTTCACCCCAAGCAAGGTGGGACTGCAACTAGTGTGCAGGGGTTTATAGTGAGTACAAAGACTGGTTATATGGGGTATTGAAGAAAGGATAAAAAATGAATGTCATTCAAGAAGATAAAAGATTGTAACTGACGTTGTATTTAAATTTTTGGAAATTGTCACTATCAGGGAAGCGAATATACGGAAGTGAATTCCACAGGCGGGAAGTGCAAGAGAAGTAGAAGTGACAGTTACATAAAACTATTTTGACGGTAAAAGGGTGGGACCTAGATGCCAATCTAGTAGCACATTTAAATTCATGAGGTCGGGATACCAGGCAAAATAACTAGTCAGAGCAGTTAACAAGAAAATATTTGTGGAAAAGACAGAGGGAAGGCACGTCATGTCACGTCACGTCGGGGAGAAAGTGAATGAAATCGAGATGCCAAGTCAAGATTGATTATATTGCAGATTCTTCTTTGGACTTTTTTCGAAACGAAAAGCAGGGGCACTCGACAACAGTATTCAGTATATTTTAATTCATAATTCTGCTTTTGTTGTATTAGTACAAATCTTTTATTTTTCTGGACATAATGACTGTAAAAATTGTCCAAATGTTTATCAATTCCGAGCACTTCCAGATAAACTTTTTGTCATTTCCCAGAGTTACTTTTGCCACACTACTATAATAAAATGAGGACACCTTAGGGTGGTGTAATGATTAGTAGGCTTGTCTTGCTAGAACCAGTTATAACTGAGTAGTGAGTTCGATCCTCATTGGGTGTCCCATACTTTCGGCCTTGTGCCACATCTAAGCGGTGCTTAGAAAATCATCTACTATAATAAACGGATGTGAGAGCGTATTGAGGTAGTGTAATGGTCAGAAAGCTCGCTAGAACAATTACGACTGAGTAGTGAATTCAATGCTTACTTGGTACCCCATACTTCTGGCCTTTTGCCAGAAATCTAAGCTACACTTGGAAAATCACTACAACAAATCGTGTGTATGTTCCATTGTAAACGGTATAACTGGTTGAAAACAGACATATTCTTAATTTCCAAATACGTCCAGTACATTGTGGCCGTCTTCATGAATAATATTATTAAGGGTTGTTTTCTTTTTTTATTATAAGAGCTTTTATTGCTTTTTAAAATTTTAGCTATGTGAGGTACGTATCACATTCGTGTTCTCGACGAATATGCACCCATAAATATAGCATACCTTTAAATTATATTTTTCATCATATATGTGTGATGTGTGTGTGTATGCGAGCATGTGTTTGCGAATTAATTATCAGGCAGTTACCGTTTTGGGGGATTTACCCGAATAGGCTGGGCCTCAATTTCACATAAAAAAACATCAAGTGAGTCGGGTGCATTAAAGGTTTAAGCTTCAGATCAATCATAGTCATCGAACGTAGAAGCGTGAGAACCCCATCTGCGTTCGCTATTGCAAGAGAGAGAAAGAAAATGCTGGAAAGAGAGATATACAAACAGTCCCACACAATCTTGGGTAGTCTTACATACCACAGCCAGAAAATGTAAGTTCCACTTATTTGACGAAAGACGTCAGGGTTCGCTCGCATTCACCTTCGGATTTTTATTTATTCCGGTCCTTGCAAAACAATGTCAGTGTTAAAAAAATAATTCTTTTATTCACTCCTAACAATTCGTAATCCCAATTATAGCCATCCAAATCTTTTCGAATAATGTGCACTGAAATGTTAGAACTGGAGCTTCTGTTGCGAATGCAAAGTAGTCCATCATGTCGTTTCCAAATTCCTGACGAAGTGAATTGCGAAATGGCGTTCTTTTTCTCATAGACGGTGTCCAACTCATTTTACTATTACTCAGTTAAGTGCCATACGTGATACACGCTTGGGTGATCATGTCTTGAAAGAGACATGACTGACTGGGAAGATTATCCCGCAGTAGGTTGCCATTGCTTTCTGTGGTAGACTGATTGCCAACCAAGGATATAGAACCCAATCTGTCCTGTTATTTGACCCATAACTGGAGGGAAGAGATGGATTAATACCTTTCCCAAGGGTATTTGCGCGTATATGATTGCAACGAATTCAACTGGAATTCGAACTGTGCAGTAAACAAAATTTCATAAAAAACAACGCGCATGAGCAAAATTAAAATATAAAATCGCGACAATTTACCCATCGCCCTCTGTATATGTAAAGAAAGAGAGAATGTATTTGTATGTGTGTATGTGTGCGTAAGACAGAGAGAGACAGAGAGGGAGAGAGAGAGATCGCGTGTCAGCGTCACCTCTTGCGAAATCAGAAAATGGAGGAAAAGGGGACGAAAGGAGAACAACATTGTATCATATATTCTTATCTCTTCATAGAAACCTCGGCAAGTGGAAACCTTTCAGTGACATCGTGGTAAGACACGATGTTGCCACATTCTGAGGGCATGGGCAGAACTCACATCGTCTGGCATTGAATCAATGAAATAATCATAGATCCGTCTGCTTACAGACTACCTACAATGTGCATTTGGCAACAACTTTCTCGTAAAAAAAATAACACACACATACAGAGCACGGAAATTACTCCTTCTCTCAGCTTCATTACTTATAATCACCTCGTCGAATAACGCACGAACAAATTACAGCCTTCGCTTTGCTGATGTGCCACCATGGAGGAACCGATAGGAAGCTTCCTTTGATGTAGCGCTCTTGAACAATTAGCGATTTCATCTCACAAGGCACGTACCTCCTGGTGACGTCAAACATCTACCTGGTCCGGACGAGTGTTCAGGGCTGGGAGGCGGGCAGCGAGGAAGTCGTGCAACGAGTAATTGCTATCAAGTGTTAAATGAAAATCCTGGACCTGATTCGGAGTAGGGGTGGACGGTTGCAAATAGAAATGAGTTGTGATCAATCAAAATCCTTGGGCTTTTTCCGTTTGTATATTTGAGGTACAAATCAAATGAACACGACAATATCTAGCATCTGTGATTCTTCTAAAAGCGGATAACCATAATTACAATGCTGCGAAAAGCTAAGAATTGGTATTGTAGGAAAACGCTAACTAGATTGTAAATTTACGAACAGAGGAAAAACTATGGTTTGTGCTGTTTAATGCGAGTTGTTTCGTAAACTGATGAACGGAAAAGAAAAAAAAATAAACGAAAAAGAAAAAAATAGACTAAACACAGGTTAAAAGGCGATAAAGGATAATTGATCTTTTGTTAGCATATTGGAAAAATGAATCGTTTATATAAAAGTGAATTCTTGTATTAGAAACAATAATGCCACTATGTATTTATACGTCTACATTCGTCTATGCTTCGGATATTGCTTCTACATATGGTCTGCTCCTAGGAAGGTTGGTTCACTGTGTCGTTCTAGACATTTTCTACTGTCTTTCATTCTTCCATGCTTCGAATGTAACTGTCACATTATGGTCTAGTGCACTGTTATATATTACTAGCAGTATAGCCCGGCATTGCTCGGGTGTAATGAAAGCTTTAAAACTAATCCATGGTCCTGGAGCTTAGACTCAGCCTAAAGAATATTTGTGCGAAGTTTGGTGAGAATCGGATAAGAATTGTGGATTTGTATAAAGTGCATACAGACATATAAGCAGACACACACACAAACATCTTGCCTTATATATATATATATATATATATATATTATCGATTTTCTGCACTATTGTAAGAACTGCTACCTTGAAACTTCTGAATATCGTTTCTTATGTCTTTGTCTATGAGTATATCAAATTTGATTAAAATCGGACCACTCCTTCTATAAACCTATTTTTTCGATTATCGATTTTCGATATTTATCGGGGGTACCTCGACACAAAATCTAGCAAGGAACACTCGCAGACGCTTATAGTACAATTGTGTAAATTTTCAAGAAAATCGGTTCAGCCATTTCGGAGTCTAAAGATAACGGGCACACACACACACAGACACACGCACACATACAAAGTTCAATTTATAAATAAGTTTAATCTTCTAAACATATACTGTTAAATATAAGAGACAATGACTGTCTATTATGTTTAATCATAAGCCGTTCTAAACGTCGTATTTTGGCTTTAGTTTCAGTTGAAAATAAAGACAAAAATTCTCCAACATTTGGATAATTTTTTTATTAAGTTGGTTCTAAGCTTTCGGCTCACATGAGCCATCTTCAGAGAGGTTATTAAGACGGTAACACAATAACATCCACCATCAGCGACGATTTTATTTTGTGTTGACATAAAATTCCGCTAGGCAACGGCAATAGTTACCAAAAATAACAAACGCAGTTTGCAAATTTGCAATGCGGTTCTATGACGTTACACCGCGTGATAGCGCGAAATGACAACAGAACCATGTATTCAAATGCAATGCAATGTGTTATGACCAGATTTAAACGTGATTTTATTAAGTGTGGGTTGTTTGGATTTAATGTAGATGGCCTCCAATATCTGAAGGTTCTTTTTACTTTTTTTATTATATATTAAGAGATACTTGAAAAAAGCCAAAGAAGAATATTTCAATGATATTTGTTTTGGTCTGGTATCTTAGCTTCAGCCAATTCTCACAGCTGTAATGTAGCTTCCCGGTGCCTTTTCTATAAATACTTTCATTTTAATTATTAGGATGTTCTTTCCGCTATGTTGTTGTTTTTTTTTTTTTATTCTGCACGCCCACAGACAAAAATATACATATGGGACTAATTAGGAATTCATAGAGATTTTAATGCATTTTGGCACATGTAGTTAGCATGGTATGTGTTGTTTTTGTGTAAAGAATACAGTGTTATGTTTGAGTCAGTAATCGTAGTTAACTAAGTTTAAGATAAGACAGACTGAAGACAAGTTTTGTTCTACACCAGCTTCTGGCCTTATGCCAGATATTTGAATTAAAACAAAATAAATATTACGTTACTTTATAATAGTTAGACTGTCTAGTTCGAAATCCACTTAAATTTCTTGCATTCAATTATGCGCAAATACCCTTAAGAAATGTATTAATCCGTCTCTTCCCTTCAGATATATATATATTTTTTTTAATCATCTCACCCCAAGCAAGGCATTCCACTGCCACTATTGCGCATGAGGTTACATAGGAGAAGGTAAAGAGAAGGAGTGGTTAGACATAGGGAATGTCAGGAGAAAGGTGACAGATGAGTAAGGATAGCGAGGATGAGGGTTGGGCAGATGGGAAGAGTGTTTGATAGAATGGAAGCAGGTTAGTGTGTTAGGAGGTGTCTATTGACCTTACATTTAAACTCCTGGAGATTGTAGCCGTCGGGGAAGCAATCGTGTGGAAGAGAGTTCCACAGTCGGGAAGTGCGAGGAAAGAAACTGTTGGAGTAGAAGTTACGATTTTTTGTAAAACGATTTGTCTTTGGACTCAAAATATGCTTCAGTTTTTGATAAAACTTCTTCATTGGAGCCAAATCTCTTTTTCTAGAGCATTCTTTTGAGGTTTGCAAACAGCCAGTTGTTGCTGGGGGCCGGATCTGAAGAATAGGCTGGATGAATTGCAATTCATGTAGTTTTGCCATCGTTGCGATCGACTTATGACACGGTGCCTTATCTTGGTGAAAGAACACTTTTTCTTCTTAATTAGGGGCCGCTTTTTGACGATTTCTTCCTGTAAACGCACTGATAATGTTATGTAATATTTTCTATTACTTTCTCAATGTACCTTGTAAATCTCAAAATACGGAGGCCAAAACCTTGCCCGTTGATGTTTGCGTCTTTGGTCGCTTTGGACGGCTTTCACCAGCTGTTGTCCATTCAGCTGACTGCTGATTTAACTCTGGAGTGAAGTGGTAAATCCATGTTTTATCCATTGTCGTATATTTACGCAAAATCTCGTTGTTGTGTTGAAACAGTTGCAAACAACGCTCTGAATCGTCGATGTGTGGTTGTTTTCGATCGACTGTGCGCAAACGCGGCACCTACTTTCAACATTGACAAATGTTCATGCAAAATAGTGAATACCCTGTTTTCTGATATGTTTAACTCCTTTACTATCTCACGCAACTTCAATTTACGAACGGCCAAAACGAGTTTGCGGATTTTTTGGATGTTTTCCGGCGACCAAATATTTCAGCATCATTTGTGTCTGTACGACCGCGTTTAAAGTCAGTATAATACATCTTAATCGTTGTTTTCGACGGGGGAAAATCTAAATAGCACTTATCAAGCTATTGCTTTGCTTGAACAGTATTTTCCCATCAGAAAGCAATGCTTTATCACGCACGAAATTCATATGTATACATATATATATTTATATATATATATATATAAACTTATTTCTAAATGGAACTTTGTCTCTCTGTGTGTATGTGTGTGTGTGTGTGTCTGTTATCTATAGACTCCGAAACGGCTGAACCGATTTTCTTGAAAATTTACACAGTTGTACTATATGCGTCTGCGAATGGTCTTAGCTAGTTTTTATGTCGAGGTACCCCCGATAAATATCGAAAATCGATAATCGAAAAAATCGGGTGGTCCGATTTTAATGAAATTTGATACACTCATAGACAAAGACATAAGAAACGATATTCAGAAGTTTTGTTACAATAGTGCAGAAAATCGATAATATATATATATATATATATATATATATATATATATATATAAGGCAAGATATTTGTGTGTGTATCTGTTTATCTGCCTGTATGTCTTTATTTTTTTTCAGACCTTTTATTTTAGATTTTGCTTCGGGTTTGGCTCTAAGTAGGTATAATTGTAATTCTTAGTCTCAGCCATGATACCATTTACTCAGAGGACTTATTTAGCCTTCAAAATTCAGTTTACGACGAAAACAACTTATTTGATATCGATACCAGGAAATCAAAACTTGACTTACATCCATTCATTTTTCTTTCAGTCTACGTTTTCACTTTAACTGGAAACAACTATTGCTTTTTAGTCATTCGTGCCAATCAGGGACATGGATTAGTATTAAGGCTTTCATTACGCCCGAGCAACGCCGTGCTATACTGCTAGTATATATGTGTGTGTGTGTGTGTGTGTGTGTGTGTGTGTGCCTTAAAAGGAAAACCACACTTGAAACACACAGAAACTGCGTGTGTGGATGGATGAGCATGTGTATGTGCACGGGCTTATATATTTCAGAAAGAGAGTGTTTGTTTTAGAGAGTGTCTGGGAAAAACTGGGAATAGCACATGGAAATACGTGCTCATTCTCGAATATCACAGAAAAGAAAGGGAAAAGACTACCGTCAGAGAAAAATCGGGAGAGGAATAGAAAAAAAGAATGTTTGCACTTACATAAGTGTGCGTGAATCTGTGTGTGTGTGTGTATGTGCGCGCTCGCATGCGTTTGTACGCATTTCGGAACAAAGGAAAAAACACTGGTCTACTGGCGACGCGTAGAATGACTGCAAGAAACGAGACACTTTTGTGCGCGTGTGTGCGCACGCGCTAATGCTTATTTAAGGATGAAAGGGCAGTATCTGTTTTCCCTTGAACCGACAGAACCGATGCAGCCCGGAACTTTCCCTACCGCGCAGGAAATGAGATCGTGATTCGAAACTAAAGTGCTCTTTGCGTCTCAATAGCAACCAAGGCCACTGGAAGCTTGAAGTTCGAAGGCAAAGGGAATTTAATTCCAATGCGAATACGTCACAGTGTCGTCCCTGCAGTTATCTTTAAGCAGGTGACACCAATTACACCCAGATTAGAATTGTTACGTGAATGCAAATCGCGTTTTGCACTTAAAGTACGTGAATATATTAAATAAATTTTATCAGCCTCCAATCCTTAAAAACATAAGTAATGAACTAGTTTTATGCGCAAACACTTATACAGACATGGGGAGCCAGAGTAGTAATTCGATATTTTTAAATTATTTGAATTTTTATATTTCATTTTTATTCAGACGTATTTATTTCAACGTGTCTTGAAAGAGAATACCAAAGCGCTATTAAATTATTTCTTATAAAGCGGGAATATGTAAACTATTTTTTAAACTATTAGTACCCGTGAAAATTTCACAGTTTTTCTGATTTATTTATTTTTATTTACTGCAATCAAACAGAATCTCATATCATTGATATTTATATATCCTTCCTGTCTTTCCTCGCGTTCAAAACGAAACAGTTCATTATTTATGAGATATTTACAAGGCTTTCCTTTTTTTCTTTCGTTCTTCAATGCCTTTTCTCAGTGAAACCAAGTAGCGTCTCTGATATATCCTTCCTGACTTTCCACGCGATCAAAACGAAACAGTTCATTATTTATGAGATGTCTATAGAGCTTTCCTTTTTTTCTTTCATTCTTCAATGCTTTTTCTCAGTGAAAGCAAGTAGCATCTCTGATATATCCTTCCTCACTTTCCACGCGATCAAAACGAAACAGTTCATTATTTGTGAGATGTTTATAGAGCTTTCCTTTTTTTCTTTCATTCTTCAATGCCTTTTCTCAGTGAAACCAAGTAGCGTCTCTGATATATCCTTCCTGACTTTCCACGCGATCAAAACGCAACAGTTCATTATTTATGAGATGTTTATGGAGCTTTCCTTTTTTCTTTCATTCTTCAATGCTTTTTCTCAGTGAAACCAAGTAGCGTCTCTGATATATCCTTCCTGTCTTTCCTCGCGATCAAAACGCAACAGTTCATTATTTATGAGGTATTGGCGGAGTTTCCTTGTTTTTCTTTTATTCTTTAATGCTATTTCTCAGTGAAACCAAGTAGCGTCTATGATATAAATATATTTTTCATCTTTCCTCGCTATCAAAAAAACAACAGTCCATTATTTATAAAGTATTGGCTGGGCGCTTTCTTTCTTTCCGTATTTCTTTTTCAAAGATAAACCAAGCAGTGTCTCTGATATATCTTCCCGTCTTTAAAAACGGAACAGCCCATTATTTGTGGGGTTCTCACTGGGCATTTATTTTTTACTTGTGTTTTTCCCTTCCTTATTTTTTTCTTTTTCTCACTGAAACCAAGTAGTAACCCTGATATATCTTTTCCGTTTTAACTTGCGATCAAGACAGAACAGTGCATTATTTATGAGTTCTAGGCAGGGCGTTTCTTTCTTTCCTTCTTTCATTCTTCTTCTCACTGAAACCGAGAAGAGTCTCTGGCATGTCTTTTCCGTCTTACCACGCGATCAAAACGGAACAGTCTATCATTTATGGGGTATTGACAGGGCGTAACATACGTACGTGTTAACTACGTAAGTAATGGAGGGATAAGCAGAATTATAAGAGAATAAGAAAGACTTCAATTTAGAAAAAGCCGGAAGTCACAATTATAATTAACCTTGCGTCAGAACTAGATATTCATCTGTAACCTCCCCATTGAGACTGGATGTGGCACAAGGCCAATTTTAATGTGGGAGATTCGAGCCGTAAGCTCAGGCAAATATATCCCGTAGACCCTGCATAAGGCATGGTCGGGCTCCTGTCTGTTTTTCCCCAGGCCAGACTAAGCCCTTTGGTATAGCCTCGTCTAGGTTCCTCTCTGTCTAAAGGCAGGGAGTCGAACAAGGTTGTGTCTGGGTAGAAGACTTCAGTACTGTTGGGTTTTTAAATACCCAACAAAATATTTGTTCTATTATTGGAAGTGGCACATCAGATTTTTATGTTTAATCAATTAGTTTCTTGAATACCACTCTCAAACAACTGCGAGCTGTTCCTAGTTTTAGTCATAATATTTGAATGAATTAAGAAGATTTGTATGTTTAAGGGTGCGAATCTAGCCGTATAAAATAAAGTGATTTTCTTCTTTTTTTCACATTTTGAGAAACGCCTTTCAAATTATTTGAATACATTAGTAAGCAGACGCTTACTTTTAAATAGTTAGCGCTGTAAATAACATAATTTTCCATGATTATGATAATCGTAATATTAGCCGTTTCCTTATTAGGAAACATTTGACATCTATTAGCCGTTCAGACAGTAGTGCATTCGCTGAAATTTATCAAATATTTCTATTAAAACAGGTTTTAGGAAAAAAAGTTTTCCGAGTTCAGTAGCTGTTATCAATTTTCCAGTATTCATAGGGGTTTCCTTTCTAACCTTTTGTTCAAAGTAGTTTGGAACGTCAACAACTTGATTATTTCATTATTTTCTCTTCGAGCTACATGAATTATCTATTTCAGTTCCTGTTGCTGAAATTACGCAAGTGACGTGATTTCTGTTATTGGTAAAGTTATCTGTTAGTGATACTGTGGCGAGAGTCCACAAACTTCGATGTAGGATGGTCTTTGCTAAAACTTCGGGCATTATAGGATCGAAGCCATATACAATAAACTTTTTAGTGTTTGCATTTTTATTCGATTTTTTGTTTAAAAATAAAAGCTTTTTTAGCGGCGGTCATAATTATTTTTCCTATATATTTTCCTATCGTCCAGTTCACACTCCTCCCAAGCCTTCTAAATAAAAGTAGAGGTTTATCTCTTGTTTCCTGTTTAGAATTGGATTTCTGGTACCTTCAAAAGTGTGCTTCACCTCTTTGTCTATATATATATATATATAAAAGGCAGGATGTTTGTATGTGTCTGTCTATCTGTCTGTCTGTCTGTATGTCCTTCATGCAAATCCACAATTTCTATCCGATTATCACTAAACAAATATTCTTTAGGCTTCCGGACAGGTCATGAGTTACTTATTTTTTCTGATTTCCCCCCGATATTGGAAATCAATACCTCGATATCCGTTCAGGTCTGATCAGAATTTCAGCCCTTTTATCGTGGTTCTTGTTGCAGAATTAGCTCTAACTCGGTTAAATTATAGTTTTTTTACATTAGTAGATCTTCTCAGACGACTCATTTTCCCCGATATCGGAAATTGATTCCCCCATATTCTATCGAATCTGATCTAAAACCGATATTCAGCCATCAATATGGCTCATTTTCTTCAATTTTACTCCCGATGGGCACGATAAGTTTTCATGGACTTACTTAGGTTAATTTATCCTTGGATGACTTATTTGACTCCAATATTGGAAATCGATACCACGATATCCTATCGGGTCTGATCAAATTCAGGTTTTCATGCCTTTTATTTTGTTTTTTGCTTCGGGTTTTGCTCTAAGTAGCTATAATTGTAGTTCTTAGTCTCAGCCATGATACCATTTACTCAGAGGACTTATTTAGCATTCAAAATTCAGTTTGCGACGGAAGACCTATTCGACATCGATACCGGGAATCAAAATTTGACTTACAACCATTCATTTTTCTTTCAATTCACGGTTTCGCTTTGACTGGAAAAAAACTATTGCTTTTTAGTCTTTCGTGCCAATGTCCAAAGCGTCTGAGTTACAGAACCATGGATTAGTTTTAAAGCTTTCATTACACCCGAGCAACGCCGGGTTATACTGCTAGTGAATAATGTCTGCGCTTGAACTCTGAATGTTTATTCTCTATTTATTCTTTTTTTCATTTCCTTCACTAATAGGTTTGCCTATGCCCCGGTTCATACTTCACCTCAGTTTTTGAACAGGAGTATAAGTATATCCTTTGATTCCAGTTCCCTTTAAAATCTAGAAATCATTTCTATACTTCTAACGCTTGTATTTGTCTAAGCTAATATAACTCCACACTGTAACCTAATATCTTAATTGGTGCTTAGGCCTTGTATAGGGTGAACGTTAGTATAAACAAAAATAAATAATACATAGAAGAAAAACTGACAATATACAGGGCACGGCAGAAATACCTTCTACATAATGATAAGCCATTAGCTAGATGAAGGCACTGTTGACACTAATGTCTTACATTACGTGAAAGCCTTCATCTATCTTTCTCGAGATGCTATAGTAATTTACTGATCATAAAGAAAAGGAAGTCGTAAAGAACCATGATCGTATGCGTTTCAAAGTGTCATGGCATTAAAAGAAATTTGACTCCCAGAACTTTACATTTCATCCAAAGATTTATGGAAACATCATATGAAAATTACGGGATATGTGGGTATCCTAACTATTATCAGCGCGGAAAGTTGAATCGGCGATTCGAGCTGAAACTTGGGCCTCGTCTGTTGTCATCATCATCATAAGCAGCAGCAGCAGCAGCAGCCAAGTGGTCATCGTAGAGTCGCTGCACAACTGAGCACCTGACCAGTTTACAGAAGAGATATTAATTCATGCCCTTGAGGAAAGGCATGAGTCCGACTTTTGTCTCCGTCTGTGAGTTATATAGCAAGGTATTCTGTTGTTTCTAGCCTTGACTGACAACCACTCCTGTAGAAAGATTACTCTGAATGCAAAATCCACGAAGAAATCAAGACGAAATCAGTCAGTAGATTTAATGAAAAGGTTTTGATAATTAAGAATGATAGGAAATAAAGAAAGAAATAGGTAGATAGAGACAGTTGCTAACATACTTGAGGAATATGGTACTAAAATAAACTGTTCTCCAGGCAAACGCGACCAACAAAGAATGAATTTGATCACATTATATCCATTAAAATAGTTATTCCTATCTACTATAATAAAGACCGTTGCATATATATATATATATATATATATATATATATATATATATTAATGCAGGTTTCATTGAATAATATAGACAAGTTTTGTCTATTAATTTTGTGTAGGATCCGTTCATACCGTCTGATATACTTGATGGTGATGTCGTTGAAAGACAACAAAAAATCACAGTAATTGTTGATTTTTTTTATCGGGTCTAAGCTTTCGGCTCACATAAGTCATTATCAAAGAGTAAATATTAACACACAGTAAACATAGAACATGTATAGAACATGTATATATAGTCATCCGCAGAGAGATCTGTTTCGTTATATTTCAGCTCATCAGTACAGCTGGACATCCGATTGCTTTTTACCCAGGATTGAAACCCGACCGAATTGGCGTCAGTCGGCGATTCTACCTCTGGGGTATGGGCGCTTGGTAGAAGGAGGCAGACTTTTAGCGTGTGATATATCATGTATACATACGTCAGTAGTTACAGTGTTCTAATTCATTACTGAATAAACGATGCGTAGAAGCTAGAGTAGCTACTGTTTCTTCAAAGTCTACTATATATATATATATCCCTACGTGTCACGTTCATGGAGTGAGAGGCAATAGCTAGGCAGCCTCGGCCCAGTTCATTCTCTTTACTACTAGTTATTAAACTTTACTACCAATTATGAAAACTCGTGCCGCGTGTTTGATGTTTAACAGTACGTTCATTTCTTTTGCAATAAACATGTCGTACAGTAGTAAAGAATACACACACACACACACACACACACACACACACACACACATATATATATATATATATATATCCTTTCTATAAATACACCTGTGTGTATATATATATATATATATATATATATATATATTGCTGTTATTTTTGACGGCAAGGTTACACTCGTAAATTAATAAACATTAAAATGACTTGTTTTGCGACCGTCTTCTAAGTTTTGCTGACACACTGTTTGCTAAACTTAAATCAATCTATTGAATTATCAACAGGTATTATATTTATAAAAAGAGTAAAAACTCTTTGAAATTCTTATTATGCTAAAGTCTGTTAACAACGTCACAGCTCATTGTGATCGAATAATTAAACGTCACAACGTTTAATTATTCGATCACAATGAGTTGCAACACCGGGAGAAGCGATTTGTTTACACATTTTCACTCACAATACTTGTGGTATGGTTTTTAGGCACTTCCCGGCGGTGCCGCATACTGAGGTAGTCTATCGAGAACGATAACATCAAAAGGTTACCTCCTTGAGAAGTCGACTATGCTGCCAACTGGGTTTTATAGTCAGAATGCGCACGTACTATTATTATTATTATGTCATTTTTCATCATATTTCGATTTCTGCTTTGGTCTCACTACCAACCAAGTCTGCGGGGAGACCTAAGGCAGGTAGTGGCGTGTTGTTATGGCTTCATTTCATGTTTTTCTATCTTCCCTATCATCCCCAGCATTACATAGATAAAGTTTTCCTTAGTGTGTGGGCTGTACTTAATAAGACAATTTTTTGTATATCTCTTAAGCTGGGGTTTCCAGGGATTCTTTCAATGTGTTGTTTTGTTCCATTTTTTATCATTCCAAGTGCACCTACTATCACTGGCACAACTCTTGTTTTCAATTTCCACATTTTTTCTATTTCAATTTCCAGGTCTTTATATTTTGACAGTTTTTTAAATTCCTTGATTGCTATGTTACAATCCGCTGGACAAGCCATATCAATTAATAGACAAGTTTTCTCCTTCTGGTTTTTAACAATAATGTCTGGCCTGTTTGCTTCAATTTTTCTGTCTGTGTAGATGGTGTAATCCCATAGAATGGTTACATCTTCTATTTCTGTAACCGGTGCTGGATGATGTTCATACCAGTGTTTGTTTACAGCTTTTCCATAATGTTTGCACATTGCCCAATGTAAATATTGCCCAACTCTATCGTGGCGATTTTTATATTCATTTGGGGCAAGCACAGAACAGCCTGAGATTAAGTGGTCTATTGTTTCTTGGTGTTTATCACAAAACCTGCATTTTGGATCCATATTATTATGCATAATATTTGCCTGAAAGTTTCTCGTGAAAAGACTTTGGTCTTGTGCTGCAAGAATAAAGCTTTCAGTTTCAGACTTTAATCCAGATGCACGTAACCATCGATGAGTATTAACTTTATCAACATTGGATTTATTGGCACGTACTGGATATTGGCCATGCAGAGGTTTGTCTTGCCAGCGCTGTTTCATATTTTCAAGAGCTTTATCTTTGGCTTTCATTTTCATATTTTTTGCCGCAATAGTTGGTTCTTGGCTACTGTTTTGCTTTTCTACAGAATCTACTAACTGTAAATCTTGTTTGAATTTACTGCCTTCTTTTATTATTGAATATTTTTTCTTTCTTTCTTCATGTTGCCTTACTAATTGTAACATCCAATCCTTTGTTGTTTCTATGTATGTTAGTAAGCCAATAGTTGTTGTCTTGTATGACAATTCCAGCTGAATAAGACCTCTTCCACCTTCTTTACGGGGTATGTATAGACGATCTACATCAGCCTTTGGATGATGCATCTTATGCTTAGAAAGAAGCTTTCTTGTTTTAGCATCCATTCGCCTGATGTCGTTTAGAGTCCAGTTTAAGATGTTAAAGCTATATTGGACAACTGGGATTGCAAGGCTATTAATGGCCATAACTCTGTTCTGTGAATTTAATTCAGTTTTTAATATCATTCGTAGCCTTCTATAGTACTCTTTACGCACTATTTCTTTCATTTTTTTATGGTGAATGTTTTCGCTCTCATTTACACCTAGGTATTTATTATTATTATTATTATTATTATTATTATTATTATTATTATTATTATTATTATTATTATTAAAAATAAAGTAGCAATGTTAGATTTTCAGTGCTCTCAGATTGATGTTGCTTCCTCGGCTTATTTAAAACATTTAGTAGTTATCAAGTAATTTCATACATCAGCATTTTCTGCTGATGTTTAATGCATACGTCAAGGGACGTCCCCGGCGTCATCTCGTATCCAAGAATTTCATTTCTTCTTTCCTGATAGTCTCCTTTATGATGGTGGCATTGCTAAGAAAACCGATTCTTGCATGGAAGAACCGATGGCTTTGACTGCATAGTAATGTTGCTGGAGGACAACATCGATTTTGTCGAGCTTTCTCTCGTTTTGGTTATTTATTTTTCCTTCTCATGGCTTCGAAGTTTTTGGTTCTGATAGTGATGGAATAGCGCTAGTTGGTTCTGAACCTTTTCTCATTTGTGCTCTTTTTTTTTCTCTTCTGGTGAATTCGAAGTTTTGGGTTCCAGTGGTGATGGAATATCGTCAATGTGTACGAGCTTTCCTCTCATTTGGGTTCTTCATTTTCTCTTCTGGTGGCTTTGAAGTTTTTGGTTCCAGTTGTGATGGAACATCGCCAGGTGGTACGATCCTTTCTTTCGTTTGGGTTCTTCCTTTTTCCTTCTGATGGCTTCGTAATATTTAGCACTGACGGTGTTAATACCGTCAGTGGGTACAAGCCTTCTTTCACTTCTTTCTTTTCTCTTCTGGTGACTTCGAAGTTTTTGCTTCCGTTGGTAATAGAATACCGCCAGTGTGTACGAGCCTTCCTCTTGTTTGGGTACTTCCGTCTTCCTTTTGGTGGCTTCGAGATTTTTGTTTCGGATTGTGATGTAACACCACCAGTTAGTACGAGCCTCTCTCACGTTTGGAGTCTTTTTTTCTTTTCTGATGGCTTCGAAGTTTTTTACTCCGACGGTCATAGAACACTGACAATTGCCACGAACCTTTCTTTTGTTTAGGTTCTTCTTTTTCTCTTCTGGTGGCTTAGAAGTATTTGGTTTCTATGGTGATAGAACATCGTCAATTGGTGCAGTCGTGAGATTGTGTTTCAAACGATTTAGGCTCAAGTCCACTGGGTTTCATTGTTTTGTGTTGCTCCTACCTCAAAGGTAATCCATTACTAAAGATAATATGAAAATGAACAGCTCATTCTATCGCTCCAGAAAGTAACTGACAGACTCCTTCTGTCATTTTTTGTCTTTAAAAGATTTCGATTAGACCAAAAATATTGTTGCCATAGGTGTTCGATCTGATTGCCACATACTTTCACCCTTTTTGTTACATCTAAACTACGCTTCGCAGAAAGTAATGGCAACCTACGCCAGGAAAATATTCTGTCCAGTCATGTCTCTTTCGAGATATGATCGCCCAAGCATGCATCACCTATGGCACTTAACTGCCTGAAGCTACGCTTAGGAAATCACCAGACATAGGCTGGTGTTGGTCTAATTCTCACTTTCTAACTTTGATCTTTATGGAGTTTACATTCGTTTGCTGGCGGGGAGGATGCTAATTTTCTAATTTGTAGATTCTTTCCACCAAATGCAATGTCGCAAACTTATCGCTTCTTTTTTTTATGTACCTTGTCCCTTCAGGAGATAGGCGATCATCGCCTTCCACGTCTCCCTATCCATGGTGGCTCTTATCACGCTTTCTCCTGTAACGTCTCTCAGCCC
>JBBBDQ010000293.1:9192500-9207500 GCA_037127315.1 Ascarosepion bandense | reverse complement strand
TGCAAGAACGGCAACCTTCTGAATATCGTTTCTTATGTCTTTGTCTATGAGTGTATCAAATTCGACTAAAATCGGACCACTCCTTCTATAACCGGATTTTTTTATTATCAATTTTCGATATTTATTGGGGGTACCTCGACACAAAGCCTAGCTATAAACACTCGCAGACACTTATAGCACAACTGTGTAAATTTTCAAGAAAATCGGTTCAGCCGTTTCGGAGTCTATAGGTAACGGATATACACACACACACACAGACAAAGTTCCATTTATAAATAAGTTTAGATTAATTTCACTGGTAAACACATTTAGCACCTTTTAAAATATTTAGTATTTTTAGCTCTTTCTTTTTTTTCAGATCTCGCGCCATAATCTATTTTGCAGTCGGCTCATCTCTCGAAACAATTTGTACTTGATTGAAATTAGATTTCTCTTTTTTCGTCTCTGAAGCAAACTCCACCAGCATTAGCGACTTGATCTCAAACATGAAATATGATAATTTCTCACTTAACGACGCTAATACAAATCTTGTCTTCTAATTGAGATCCAATTACGCTTAATATGGAATAAAATCAAATAGAGGTGGCCTGAGGCAATACAGTAAAAAGATTTTGTTACGTCAAGCTTCCAGATGATTTGGGCCTATTTGATTTAAAAGCCAACATCCGAAATCCTTTTGCCTGGGCTCTAGCACTAACCACTGGTGTCATGTACAGAACAGACACAAAGCAGGTCCAGTCATCTGTTATTCGTTCAAAGGCGTGATATTCAACTGGTTTCGTTTTCCCATAAATCCCTAGAGAGGAGAAATTATCAGCTCTAAGAGCTGAATTTCAGTTAAGGGAACAACTGCTAAATTAACATATATTCCTTAAAATTCTGTTTGTCGAGAGATGAGGGAACAAGTATCGTTAGGATCTTTGCCAAATGTTGTTCCACTGCCAAATTATCTATTTATTAGTACTGCCTGGCTAATATAAAAAATATGTACACAGATTTAATATATCATTTTTTATGGTTTTACGCGAAATGTACACTGATAATAATTCAATTTAACAACCTCGAGCTTCTTGTTGGCTTACGGCCATATCACGTTAAAACACCGGTTTTTGTACGATCACGATCACCGAAGTTAAGCAACGAGAAGCCTGGTCAGTAACGAAATGGGTGACTGCTTGGAAATACTAAGTGATATAAGCTCCGATGCGCAGGTGGTGTAATAAATGATTGTTCAAAATTGTAAATCGAAGATCTGAGTTCCAGTTCTAGTTGGGTTCGTTATATTCACTTACACACAAATTCCGTTGGGAAAGGCATGGATCCAACTCTGCTCCGCCCAACTTTGGATTAATTAGTATGAATAAAATAAAATTAAATAAATAAAGTAAAAAATAAATGTAAATTACTTACCCTGTATTTAAAGTATGCAAAATGAATTAATGTACGGAATATGGAACTGATTTTCGAATTCATTTATTACGTTTGCTGTACTATATAAACATTCCCGAAATTCTATATATCGTATCCTTTCAACAATTTACTATACTGTATAAATGTTTAGAAATGTTACAAGTTGTGCAAAAGTTGCATTAAATGCCATCTGAAGCTGGTTAACACAAAGCCATTGCACGCGGAGTATATCTAAATCAGCAGTCATGTGTAAGTACTCACTTAACGACCAGTTAAGCGACAATTTTATTTGCAACGGGACACTGTCGTTAAGTAAGGAGTGGCGTCAATTCACTTTAGTTGCCCAGTACCTTAACTACTGAGAAATACCAGATTGTGCCGTAGCAGGCATAAGTTGATCAGTGGATTCCTTTCTATTCTGATGTCTTTTAGCATTTTTCTAGATTTTTGAATGCAGAATCGTTCGCAGACTGTTTGACAGATATCCAATTTACTAATAGTCACATCTATTACTATATATCTATAATACAAACCACGTATGTTCAGGTAAGAAAATGTGATTCTTCTGCAGGCTAGAACGGCTTCCATGGGGTTCTAAGTGAGTGAGTGGCATCAAATTTCTGCCTGTGTTCATTATTCGTCATGTATCTGCCATTTTCTCCGTTTTCAAGAAAATAAGATACACTAATTCAGCAGTCAACTCTGATTCCATAAGTGTCTTGGTAGATAGCTTGCTCGATAAGCATTTTAGTTGTATAGAAAAGAAGGAATACAGGCATTAAAACTAGCAATATTGATAAAGAGAATCTAATTCCAACAGACATTGACTTGGAATATGAGTTTGCATTAATATATAAAACATATGATATGGTGGAAATGCGGAGAGAAACAACACCAGAGTTACGAAAATAAAGCTTTCGTGGTTTTATTTTTCAGATGGCAATAAGATAAATTGATACTTCAGCAGAGTCTATGACGAATTCTTTTCTATTTATCACTAAAAACCCATACTAGTAAGGTTTCCTCCAGGTGATTATCAATGCGATAATAGCAACATAATGAGAATGTGATACTAAATAGGATACCTTTCTACTATTTCCCTTATCTTCTTCGCCCTCTCTTTCTCTATCTATCTATCTATCTATATTTATCGGCTTCAGTTCATAACTCTTTTTCTTTCTTGATTGTTTCCTCTATCTCTTTCACACTTTCTTTCCCTATTTCTCTTTTGCTCCCAGTTCATTCCCTTCTCGATTTTGGGGGCACCTCGAGGTGGTGTCATGGTTAGCAAGCTTGTCTTGCTAGAATCGTTACAATTGAGTAATGAGTTATATCCTCACTGGGTGTCTCATAATTTCGGACTTGTGCCACATCTAAGCTGTGCATAGAAAATCACCATTCCCTTCTCGATTTTTTATTTCTTCAGTTCATCTCTCTTTTTTTTCTTCTCACATTTCTCACTGTTTCCTTTCACTTCTGTCACCTTTTTTATTCTCAGTTCCTCCATGTTTCTCTCTCTTTCGTTTTTTTTCCTTCTGTATCTCTTTCTATTTCTACCTCTTCTTCTTTCTCAATTTATTCTGTTTCCTATCTCTCTCTTTCTTTTACATTCATTTTTTCAGTTGCTACTTTTTTTTCTTTTTAATTCCTTCCCTAATTCACTTCTTTCTTTCTTTCTTTCTTTCTTTCTTTCTTTCTTTCTTTCAGATTCTGTCTCTTTTAATTCTTTTTAAATTCCTTCCCTAATTTTCACCTTTTCTTTCTTTTTCAATTCTTTCTTCTTTTCTTTTTCAGTTCTTTTCCTACCCTATTTCTTTCTCCTTTCCCTCTTCTTTTTAGCTTCTATTTCTCTATGTCTCTCTTTCTTTCTTTCTTTCTCTTTCTTTCTTTTTTCTTTCGCTTTCTTTCTTTCTTTCTCTCTCACTCTAATTTCAGTTCCTATCTCTTTTTCCTTCTCAATTATTCTTATTCCTTAATTCCTTATCTCTTTTTCTCTTTCAGCTATTATTTCTTTTTCTTCTTCACTTCCTTCTCTTCCTTATCTCTCTCCCTCTCTCTTTCTCTCTCTCTCTCTCTCTTTCTTTCTCTTTCAGTTCCTATATCTTTTCCTTTCTGAATTACTTCTATCTTACATTTTTTCTTCTTTCACTTTTTTCATTCACTTCTTTTTCTTTCACTTCTTATTTCTTTTGTTTTTTTTTCAGTTTCTTACATTACTTTTCTCTCTCTCTCTCTCTTTCTCTCTCTTTTTTTCTCTCCCTTTCTCTCTCTTCCTTTTGATTTTTATCTCTTTTCCTTTCTTAATTACTTCCTTCCGCTATCGCTTTCACATTCTTTCACTGCTTACTTATTTTTATTTTCCCGGTTTTTCCCTTCGTTATTTCCTTCTGTTTCTCTCACTCTCTCATTCTCTCCTCCTCTCTCGCGCTTTTTATCTTCCTTTCGCTTCCTACTGTTTTTTTCCTTTTACAATAACGTCACTTCCTTATTCCCCCTCTCTCTCTCTCCTTCTCTCACAGTTGCTATCTCTTTTTCTTTCTCAATTACTTTCCTTCCCTATTTTTTCTTTCGATTCCTATTTCTTTTTCTTTTTCAGTTTCTTCCCTTCCAGATTTCTCTGTTTCAATATCCCTCTCCCTTTCTTTCTTTCTTTCTTTCTTTCTTTCTTTCTATTTGTCTATCTATCTCTGAATCTCTTGTTAATGCTTCTAAGTTGTTTGCAAACCGTGACTTATTGCAGTTTTTTATCTCCTACTGAAGGCAATTAAAAGAGAAAAATAAACTGAATTATCTTTTTAATTATACGTTCTTTTCCATAAATATCTTTATCTCACACACATCTGAAAGCGTGCTACAAATGAGCATCCATTGAGAGCAAATATTTATGATATACGCGCGTCTCCTTTGATATGGTTTGGAATATGCAAAAATTGATAAAAATGATAGGTTTTATATCTTCTATACTGCCGCGTGTTCACTGCTTTTCTTTTGGATACGTACTTATTAAAAGCAGCATTATGTCTCTTTATTTTATAACTGAAAAACTAAATAAAACCTTAAGTTTTATGCTAACAGTTTCTTCCTACGTACTTCCAACTAGTGGAACTCCCTTTCGGCCTCTTACTTTCCAGTTTACTGTGGTCTTCAAAAAGTTCGATGCAATCTCAATCATTATCTTTTGTCTTCTTAATTCCCGTTCTTCTATTGTTCTTTATTAATAATATTTTCCATTTCTCCTAGTCAAACTCATTCAGTAACCCCCTTGGATCTTAGTGACTTTATTGCCTTACTTGATATGAAAAAATAGAAAAAACCCAAACTAATTTAGAAAATTTCTATAAAGCAAAATTTGCTATTGAAATTCGTTAAAAATAGAGGATTAAGTTTTGGTGGCAAATCAACCTCGGTGGGTCATTTATTGTCAAGTAAACTTTATTTATTTTATTACCGATACTCCCTTTTTCTTTCAACAATTTATTGCTGATTTTTATACAAGTTTTGTGCCTAGTAATACATTTTTCTTTTCGAGTATCAAGATTCATTGGAATTTGTTTTTAAGGGCAGGGTCACCAAGTTCTACCCTTGTTATTTAACCTATAATTGGAGGGAAGGGACGGATTAATACCTTTCCCAAGGGTATCAGTGCTTAAGTGAATGCAGGGTATTTAACTGGAATTCGAACTCGGCTCACCGATTTCTCTTTCCGAGCCGATATCCTCTGCACCACAACGCACATCCGTCACTATACGCTTACAGCACCTGGTATTCCCAAGCGGTCACACATCTAAGTACTGACCAGGCTCCACGTTGCTTGAACTTCGGTGATCGAGCGAGAACCGGTGTATTGAATGTGATAGGCCGTAAGCCTAGAAGATTAAGTAAATAACATTGAAGGTAACACTAGTGATATTATTTACCCTATTCGGATTATTTTCCTCATTTTTGTTATTGTTTCACAATGTTTCGGGGTTTTGTCCTCCAGACTTTGCAATTTGTATATCAATCCAGGTAAGGTGCAGGAAATTTATGAACACAAAAGAGACATTAAAAAATTAAAAAAAACACACAAATCGCGTTAGTTTTTAACTGTAACGAGATTGACCACAATTTTGACATAAAAATTATAAAAACTCTCTAATTAAAAGGGAAAATAATTCAATGACACGAAAATGTTTAGAAATCGCTGGTTCATACACAGTAAATTTACAACAACGTTTCATTGTTCTTGACAGATCTTTCATTATCACAATGTGGAATATTTAACAATATTAAAAGATTATGTAAACAAGATGAAAAAGAAAACGAATCTAAATGAAATTGGCTAGATTATATAACCAAAGCACATTATGAAAAACCCCAAATACAAAATACATTAAAGGAAAAAAATTCAAAAATATTCTCAAAATTTTAAATTCACAGCCACTCTCGTTCATGCGCATGTGTAGTCACATGAGTGTAAACAAATCTAGACCGATTAAGTTTTGCAAAATGAAACGCTTTACACGAAAGTTTTTCCACTTTGTTATATGTCTTTCCTCCAATATATATATATATATATATATATATATATATATATAAAGTAATTATTATTATTATTATTATTATTATTATTATTATTATTATTATTATGTTGTCATTTTTATCCTATTTGATTTCTGCTATGGTCGCACTACCTACCAAGTCTGCTGGAAGACCTAAGGCAGGCCGTGGTGTGTCGTTAAGCCTCCATTTCATGTTTTCTATCTCCCCTATCATCCCTAGCGTTACATAGTCAAAGTTGTCCTTATTGTGTGGGCTGTACGTAACAAGACAATTTTTTGTATATCTCTTAAGCAGGGTTTTCCAGGGATTCACTGGCACGATTCTTGTTTTCAATTTCCACATTTTTTTCTATTTCATTTTCTAGGTCTTTATATTTTGACAGTTTTTCAAATTTCTTGGTTGCTATGTTACAATCCGCTGGACAAGCTATATCAATTAATAGGCAAGTTCTTTCTTTCTGGTTTTTAACAATAATGTCCGGCCTATTTGTTTCAATTTTTCTGTCTGTGTAGATGGTGTAACCCCATAGAATGGTGACATCTTCTACTTCTGTAACCGGTGCTGGGTGATGTTCATACCAGTGTTTGTTTTTAGATTTTCCATAGTGTTTGCACATTGTCCAATGTAAACATTGCCCCACTCTATCGTGACGATTTTTATATTCATTTGAGGCAAGTACAGAACATCCTGAGATTAGATGGTCTATTGTTTCTTGGTGTTTATCACAGAACCTGCATTTTGGATCCTTATTTTGGATCATTATTATTTAGTATAATATTTGCCTGAAAATTTCTAGTGAAAAGACTTTGGTCTTGAGCTGCAAGAATAAAGCCTTCAATTTCAGACTTTAATCCAGATGCACATAAACATCGATGAGTATCAACATTGGATTTATTGGCACGTTCTGGATATTGGCCATGCAGAGGTTTATCTTTCATCTGTTCAAGAGCTTTAAATTTGGCTTTCATTTTCATATTTTTTGCCGCAATAATTGGTTCTTGGTTTCTGTTTTGCTTTTCTACAGAATCTACTAAATATAAATCTTGTTTGTATTTACTGCCTTCTTTTATTGTTGAATATTTTTTCTGTCTGTTTTCATGTTGTTTGACTAATTGTATCATCCACTCCTTTGTTGTTTCTATGCATGTTAGTAAGCTATAGTTGTTGTCTTGTATGACAATTCTAGCTGAATAAGATCTCTTCCACCTTCTTTACGGGGTATGTATAGACGGTCTATACCGATTAAACTCTGCGGTCTAGATTTGGATGATGCATCTTATGCTTAGAATAAAAGCTTTCTTGTTTTAGAATCCATTCGCCTGATGTCGTTTAGAGTCCAGTTTAAGATGTTGAAACTATATTGGACAACTGGAATTGCAAAGCTATTAATGGCCTTGATTCTGTTCTGGGAATTCAATTCAGTTTTTAATATCAGTTGTAGCTTTCTATAGTACTCTTTACGCACTATTTCTTTCATTTTTTATGGTGAATTTTGTACTCTCATTTACACCTAGTTATTTATTAGCTTCTTCTCGCTTTAATTCTTTTATTGTTACAGCATTGGTCTAAGTTAATTGAGGATGTTCGTTGTAACGATCCACGTAAAACTGTATCTTTAGCACATTTATTCAAATTGAATTTCATTCCAGTGTCTTGGCTGAAGCATTTTACAGTTTGCAGAAGCCTTTTCAGCTCATTATCATTCTTAGCATACAACTTTAATTCATCCATGTAAAATAGATGGCTTATTTTCTTTTTGGCTATTTTATAGCCACATTATGTCTTGTTAAGTTGACTGGTTAGTGCTATTAATGATATGCAGAATAATAAGGGAAATAAAGAGTCACCTTGAAATATACCTCTACTGATGTTTATTATTATTATTAAAATATATTTCACCTTATGTATTAAACATATTTCACCTTGAAATATACCTTGTTTGATGTTTATTATTATTATTATTATTATTGTTGTTGTTGTTGTTGTTGTTGTTATTATTATTAATGCATACTGCAACTTGATAGCTATCAAGTTTCGGAGTCTAACCACAATGATCAGGCAGTATGGTGTTTTAGCACCAAAATTTATAGCTATCAAGTTGCATTATGCAACCATTATTATAATAATAGTTATTATGTATTTAAGCTCTACTTTTGTATTAAGAACTTTTTAATGTAAATTTCTAACTGTGGAATAAACTCCATTATTTACAATTACTCTTATTATATATATATATATATATATATATATATATATATAGTTGTGTCAGATGACGTGTGGGCATCTATATATGCAGGTTTCATTAAAAATTATTTTTTATATCATAAGATATTTTATATCATAAAATTTTTTATATCATAAGATTTTTAAAATAATAAAATCACATGAAAGATTATATAAAAACTTAATCATCACAGCTTTTCTCATTTTTTATAAATCCTGCACAAAAAAGAGATTGCTACCAAAATATATATCTAAATATGCATGCACACGTATACATGTGTATACGAAGGGCTCTTAAACTTTTCCTTGTTCTTTTTCCAATTCATTAATCGCTTTTTCATCATCCAAGATCATCTCAGCACAGCCTCTTATATATGCAGGTTGATGGGTGTGTGTGTGTGTGTGTGTGTGTGTGTGTGTGTGTGTGTGTGTGTGTGTGTGTGTGTGTGTGTGTGTGTGTTGTTGTTGTTGTTGAGGACATACCTGTGTACACACATGTGCGTGAGCAAAGATCCTGCCAGGTTGCTTATTATTGGCCATAATCTGAACAACATAAGATATGCAGATGACACAGTTTTGTTAGCAGACATAGAAAGAAAATTGCAAGAACTCCCACAGAAGGTGGAGAATAAAAGCAAGAAGAAAAGATCAAACTTCGATTTCAAGAAGACATAGTCGTTAGCAAAAGAGACAGTCCCACATGCAAATTTCAAATTGGATCTACCAAAATGAAGCAAGCACAATAATTAAAGTGCGACACTGAAATTCAAAGGTATATTTGGACAGTGAAAGATGTCTTACAAAATCTAAGCTAAATATTAAAAACAATAAATGTCATTTAAAAATGAACTGAGTACTGAACTGTTGCATAATATTAATCCTATTATCTGGTAGTGAATGCTGAACAATCTCCACGCAGATGGAGAAGAGACTTGACGTAAAAGAAATGTGGTTCTACAGAAGGATGTTGAGAATACCAGGGACCTAACACGTGAGAACGACAAAGTTTCAGGGAAAATGGAAACCTATACTTAGAAAGCGACTTTTGAAATTTCTAGGGCACATAACTAGAAAAGAAGGCTTGGAAACTTAGACGCTTACAGGACAGACTGAAAGCAAGAGGTAAAAAACGCATAACTTACTTCATGAACTTGAGTAAATGGATGGCAGAACAGAGTTTAGGAGATATAAAAAAAAGACTAAATTTATTAAGAGCTACAAAGGACTAGAAATTGTGGGTCGCTTACGTTCGGAAGGGATATAGAAGAATAAAATCCATATTAACGCGAGATATCTATATGAACATATTTGCATTTCCTAATATGACATTTTCATCAGAACATTATTATTTCTCAGACTGACCAAAAAAGTTTGAAAAAAAAATCATTTGATCAGAGTTTCACAAGGGAACAGAAACCGTTTAGCTTCCCTTTTCAATAACTTCACTTAAAATATATGTAGTATGAAAAGGATTCTGTTTTGGTCAACATGATTAAAGTCAGGCAGAGAATTTGTCAATAATTCTTCGCATACAATTGCAAGTACTAATTAAATCAGTTACGCTTAAATTAGATTAATCATTTTTATTACATTAGATTTTATTCGCTTTTATGCCGTTTTTAACTCAGAATCCGCTTCACCCCATTTGCACCAACGAACAAAGATATGAATACACAAACATTCATAGATAACTAGATGAATAGATATATAGATGTGAACAGCCTTAGATAGATAGTAAGGTATATATTGTGTGGCATGAACAGGTAGATAGGTAAATATGATATAAACATATAGGTCGAGAGATATATACATTATATACGGATAGATAGATGTTACATAAGAATAGAGAGATAGCATATATCGATAGATATAAACAGATAGATAGGTAGATATATGAACAGATGGGTATAGATAGATAGATAGATAGATAGATAGATAGATAGATAGATAGATAGATAGATAGCGATTTGCTTGGCGGAACTTAGATGTGAAAGAAGCCTGAAAATATGGAGCATCTAGTAAGAATCGAACTCACTAATCCGCCCTAAGTGATATAGAGAGATAATCTTGTTAACCATTACATCACGTGGAAGTGCCCATATATATATATATATTCTAAGCATATACTGTTAAATATAAGAGACAATGACTGTCTATTATGTTTAATCATGAGCCGTTCTAAACATCGTATTTTGGCTTTAATTTCAGGTGAAAATAAAGACAAACGTTCACCAACATTTGGATATTTTTTTTATTAAGTTGGTTCTAAGTTTTGGCTCACATGAGCCATCTTCGGAGAGGTTACAAGGACGTTAACATAAAAACATCCACCATCAAAGACGATTTTATCTTGTGTTGACAAAACTTTGCTAAGCAACGATAACAGTTACCAAAAGTAGCAAACGCAGTTGGCAAATTTGTAATGCAGTTCTATGACGTCACACCGCGTTAAGGCTCGAAATGTTAACAGAACCATGTATTTAAATGCAATGTAATGTGTTATGACCAGATTTAAACATGATTTTATTAAATGTGGGTTGTTTGGATTTCATATAGATGGCCTCCAATATCTGAAGGTTCTTTTTACTGTGTGTATGAGTGAGGATTATTGTATTATTATCTAAAATCTGTCTAATATTTCCTACATGACTATGTTTTTTAATAAATGTTGTTTAATTGTGCTTTGATCAGAAAGGTGACAGGTACGTTTACGGGAGAGAGTGGTTGTAGTAAAACCAATATATGTAGTGGGTTTATTATTAGTACCAGAGATACAATCTTTGAACCGGCATGTAAATTGATACACTACATTGGTTTTCTGTAGCGGATTTATTTGTTTACTTGTAGGGTTATTAGAGACTATGAGGTCAATTGTTTTAAATTTTTATAATATATGATGAGCTTAATTTGATTTTTATTATTTATTGGTTTAACATTTCTACGTATTATGTTTATGACAGTTTTATCATCTTATTTGTAATTATTATGTATTTGGTTGCAATATTATAAGTTAATAGTGTTATGTTTATTTTGATGTACACCATTATTATTAATATTATCAATATTGTTAAGTTTCTTGGGATATATTTTAATTTGTATATCAATAACGAAGTTAGGAAATCAATTATTGGCAAGTGTTTGCTTAGTGTTGTGTAATTCTTTATAAAATATGAATCTGGAAGAAAATATCATTTGTGTGCGTTGAATCAATTTACATGCCTGTGTCAGCACAAGATAAAATCGTTTTTGATGGTGGATGCTTTTAAGTTAACGTCCTTGTAACCAAATGTTGGAGAATTTTTGTCATTATTTTCACCTGAAATTAAAGCCAAAATACGATGTTTAGAACGACTCATGTTTAAACATAATAGACATTCATTGTCTCTTATATTTAACAGTATATGTTTAGAAAATTATCTGCTGCCTCGATACAATAAATACATATATATATATATATAGAGAGAGAGAGAGGGGGGGGGGAGAGAATGAGAGTTTGGACACAGCATGGTTGCTATCAGTTTCATGACTCAATACGATCCTCTGACTAACACACACACATGCATATGTGGTGGGCGTGGGAGTGCAGTAGTGCATTAGTCAATCAGTTAAGTTCCATACTTGATACACGCTTAGGCAATCATGTCTCGTCTGCATTACTTTCTGCATTATTCTGCTAAGGCTATAGAACCCAATCTGTCCTGCTATATAACCCATAGCTAGAGGGAGAAGCGGTGGATTAATACTTTTCTCAAAGTTATTTACGCGCAAGTAAAATGCAACTAATTCGATTGGAATTAGAACTCGGCTCTTCGAGTTCTCGATCTGAGCCGATATCCACTGCACCACCTCTGAATTTTCTCATGAAAACCTAAACATATTGTCTTAGTGTTATGGTAACAAATTTGACTAGCAGTGCTTTACAGCTATAGTGATTTCGATCTTCAATAGTAGACTTGAAACTTACCAAAAGCCCCGACCCCGAAATGCTAATAGGAAATGTTTCATTCACAAATACCGTCTTGTACCAAACGTTGAAAACTTAGTAAAAAAAAAATGTATATACATTTTCTGACATATATAACAGCTAATGTGAACCTCAAAATGTTAGAGATCTGAAACTTGTTCCAGTGCAAATGAACAAAAGCGTTAAAAAACAGTTTCCGAGTGCCAGTCCGTAATTAAATATTTGGTTCGTTATTATATTTTGACGTACCTAATTCTCCAAAGACAAAACAATAAGAAAAATTCTCTACTAAAGATAGAAACTCCTTTGAACTTTTAATCAATCATAAGACATCGTTAATTTTTTTCTTTCTTCTTGAAAGATATCAGCCTACCCAGTTCAACCACGAGAGCATTGAGAAAGCATCTTGTTTACAGGCGATTATCTGTCAATAGATTAACATCTTTCTTTGTGTTGCTGACGCTAGTAACGGGCGAGGTGATAGCTAAGAGACTACGGAAATCGTTGCACTTTTTACCAAAAGATTATCTTACAAAGGATAATAAGGAAACTTGCCTTCTAATAGGTTATTTTCTCGCAATTCAAGCTAATGGAACTCCCTTCTTATTTCTCGCTCCACTGCCACCTACAATCTTCAGGCTTACGGCAAAAATTATGGTAAAACACCGGTTTCCGTGACGACTTTGGAATACCAGAAAATATTATATGTAAAGTCTCGGAACCGTTAATGGGTGATCCGAGTTTCAATTCCAGTTTGGTTTCGTTATATTCACTTACACGTAAATACATCCTTTCTCTCATGCTCTTTTCTCTGTCCATATTTTTAAATGTAAATCATTTGCACAACCAACATCTAACATTACCTGTTGAAGAGAATCTATCTCGAAACATAAAAATTTCCATCTCGCAATGCACAATTAATTCATGATTATATGGTCATATATATAAGGAATGTTCATTCCAAGCTCTCTCTCTCTCTCTCTCTCTCTCTCACACACACACACACACGTGTGTGTGTGTGTGTGTGTGTGTGTGTGTGTGTGTGTGTGTGTGTGTGTGTGTGTGCTTTGTTTATGTATTGAGCGATTTTTTGTTATAGATTACTCGTCTCGGGTTTTTTTCTTTGGGCTACGTATTTTGATGTTCACGTGCTTAGCTTTTTCGTTTTTACATCCATTTTTTCCTTCCGCGTATATACTCGGAGGCTTTTTCGAAATGAGTATAGTGATAAGTTTACATATATATATATATATATATATATATATATATATAATTCAGTAATGAATTATAGCACTCTGGCTATTGGGCGTGTATACATGCTAAAAAGTATGCCTTCTTTTACCGAGCGCCCATAGCCAAGAGATAGAATCGCCGACTGACGCCAATTCGATCGGGTTTCAATCCTGGGTTAAAAGCAATCGGAGTCTAACCGTACTGATGAGCTGTGATACAGCGAAACAGATCTGTCTGTGGATGACTATATATATATATATATATATATATATATATATATATATGGATTTTTCTGTGTGTAGTTACGCAACTGGTTTTTAATTTCGATGTTATCATGATTGATGGAACCAATTTCAACGTCATATGTTTATGCCATATAAGACGTCATATGAAATTTTGTGTTTGTGTGTTTTATATTAAAGAAACTTCAATAAACAGTCTCCTATGGAGAAAGACACATCTTATTTAATGTTGGCTGCAACATCCTCCAGTTGATATTATTTTGTTTATTTGTCATATGTTTACAAATGTGTTCACGAATTGCACTAAAGTCTGACAAATAACAGGTTAATCTATGAGATAATGTGGTGAATGTGTGGCTTATTTAATGCGTTGTTTAATGTTTGTTAGCGTAAACCACACACACACACACACACACACACACACACACACACATGTATATATATATAAATATATAGATAGATAGATATCAAACACTTGGAAATAATGCAACACACTAAAAACAAATCAACACAACAAAAGCAATCAAAAGCAAAAAAAAAAGCTAATAACCCTCTGTAGAACCACTCACATACAAAAATATCAAATTACATCAGGCTGCATTTAAATTAGAATGAAACCAAGAAACAACAGATTAGAAAAATATCACTGAAGGGTGAGGATATGATAATGGTGCCTACACGAAACTTCGAAGTTAGCAAAATTCTGCACAGTTGAGTGACAACCTTCTCCATATTAATCCTATAAGCGCTCTATCTCTATTTAAATATGGAGCCCTTTACGACAAAACACCTGTTTGCCAAAATATCAGTAAACCACTGAAAAAACATCTTGGCACTAAGCATCACTAAAATTCAATACTATATATATATATATATATATATATATATATATATATGTATATATATATATATAAATTTATTTGTTTGAACATTATTTGTTTTTTAATGAATACTCGTATTTGAGGGGATAGTCTGTTTTTTCTATACTTAAACAGTACATTTTAAATATCCAGCGGCCAAAATGTTCAAGAATTCTTTTTTTGGAAAATATCTATCTTTCGGAAGGATTCGAGCCTGCATACACTCATACACCGGGTAGATGCCATTATTAGACCTGGTCTGTTTTACCACTCGACTGTTTTACCACTCGACTACAAAAGGTAACATAGCAAACAAGATTTGAATTAAGCCATTAATATACATTCTCTTCATTTCTTTTACAACGTCAATCTCTGCTCTGATCCTATCTTAATGTAAACAAACTTAACCGAAGAAAATATTACGAAATTATACGAATATTTATGAAATTGGTATTAACCGGCATATTTATATAAATCTATTTGAACATTATTTTTTTAATAATGTTCAAACAAATAAATTAATATA